>CAIGQQ010037491.1:480267-492101 GCA_903798035.1 Danio albolineatus | reverse complement strand
ATATATATATATATATATATTACTTTAATACATCCTTTACCATTGGCTTTTTATTTGAAAACATCTAAGAAACATTAAAATGAATGTAAATTCCTCTTTGCCAGATATAATTAAGGCAATGAATAAATCAAATGAAAACAGAGGCAACAAAAAATAATAATAAACAATAAACAAGTGAGTTTTAAAATTGCAATAATAGGCCTACTGCTAAGTTTCCATCAGAAAAAGGGTGATGTCTGATATTGATACTTGATAATAATATATTGATTATTGTGACTAGTTAGAATTTAATCTGCTTAGTTTGAAGATTCTGCGTTTTCAGGCTACTGCCACGAAGAAGAATAGCCTTGGGTGTTGGCAGCTTTATTAACATCATTAATAACAACATTTAAAGTTTGTTGCAGTCATAATGGGTCTAAGCCATAATTGTGCTAATGCTAACGAAAGTGATTTGACATCATCATTTCAAAATGAATGTTGCCGTCATGTTCAGTTTGTCTAAAATAAGTTGAAATAACACAGTTCAAATGGGTGGAAATGTGCGTCATAATTTACACCAATGATTTATTTTATTTTATTTGTTATGAGTGTAGCTGACTGTCAAAACCAGAGGTAAAAGTTAAAGGCTTGGTTTACAGAGTTTTAGTGTTCTCAAAGACGCGCAAAGATTAGAATCAACCCAGATTTACTGTTCTGCTCTTTGGGAAGCATCCAAACTAGACAGCCATATTAAACTTGAAGACAAAAGGACAATAACCTTACAAATCCAATTTATATTTAAACAAAACCAGTAAATCGGAGAGGAAATGTTATCGTTTACCTTTATTCCGTATACTCTGCACTCAATTAAACCCGATACAAAGAGTCCAAGGTTCTTTAGGAGACATTTGTAAGTTTTATGACCCTAAATTCCGCCCCACTGTCTAAGGCCTTCAGTGAACTCACATTATGCCTCTTACCCATTAAAATTAATTTAGTTTAGCGTGACCGCAGCCCCACCGAGAGCCCTGTGGGTGTATGAGCAGTGAGTGTGTTGGGGTGATCGGGGGTCAGGGGAAATTTCCTGGCACTGACTGCAGACGAGCCCTCAATGCTGTTCTGAGCAGTAAACGACCCTCAGAATGCTGTTTAGGGTTAGTCACTGGCGTCGTTTCAGCAGCAGGAGATCTATTAAGACCCTCCAAGGAGGGCGGTTTTATATAAACACACACTCACCAGTGTTATTCCTGAGCTTCTGTAAATATAATTCAAAACAATTACTTCATGAAAATTTCAAAAAGTAATTTGTTTCATGAATGGAACATTTTAACCTAATATATTATTTTAAACAATATGAAAGTGTTTCCATCAAAAAAAGACAGCACTATTCCTTCATTCATTCATTTTCTTTTCAGCTTAGTCCCTTTATTAAACAAGGGTTGCCACAGCCAAATGAATCACAGAATTAATGAATCTAGCTGCAACCCATCACTGGGAAACAGACAGCATTATACTAAAAATAAAAATACGCTGGGTTCCGCTCAATTGACTTATGTTGGGACAAGATGAAGGAATCAAGTTAACTCAAATTTAGGTGGATTAAATATAAAGCAATTATGTTTTCCCCGAAAAAACTAAAGAGTTGTGTTGTTTCAGCTCATTTTAATAAGAAGTTGGAACAAACAGCAAACATCAATGTTTGAGTGCATAATGTGTGAAGTTAAAGGGATAGTTCACCTAAAAAACACAGAAAATTCTGTCATTATTTACTTATTTTAAACCAGGGCTGACCAGTGTTGGGAGTAACGCGTTATAAAAGTAATGTATTACAGTAATGTATTACATTTTCCTGTAACGCAGTAGTGTAAGGCATTACTAATGCATTTTCAGTAATATTTTACTCGGTACATGTACAGTAACGCGTGCGTTACAACAAACTTTTCGCCCGCAAGAGATTAACAAATAAAAATAGCGCAGTTCTGTTTTCTGTTCGTGGTTAGTGCATATACGCGCCGAGTGTGTTGTCATTCATCTCCCTCTGGATATTGGAACTGTTTACTTTGAACGCGGAGTGATTTCAGCTTCTGAGCTCGAGGTCCGAGGCTATTGGCTCAGCCCGGTGCGCAGTAATGTTAAGCCCTAACACACAGCGGAAAAGCGGCAAATTGATTCGCGAGATGGATGTAAGTACATATAGTGTTATTTTTACTGACAAACGTATTCATGTAATACGAGCGAGCGAACGCGCACCGGTTTCTCCTCGCGTGCACTCAAAACACGGCTGCTCACGTGCGGTTGATCTGCTCTCACTCCGTTAGATGATGCAGACTCACAAATTGTGACTTGTGTTACCTCCTGTTTTTGTGTTATTTCTATATTTCTACACTATTTACCTACTATTTACCTGAGGTAAATTCTGAAATAAATTCTAGTGTTTTGAGTGTTAGGTATACTGCCTATGTTTTAGGCTAGTATAATTTTCAACTTGTTAATAAATGCTTCAGCATACAGTAGTAGGAATAGTGAACTGATAAAATAAAATAAAGAGTGGAGTTTTACTACAGTAAAGTAAGGTGAATTGTAGAATAATATACTCTAAAATTGTAAGAAAAAAACTACAGCACTGGGTAATTTGTTTATATTTCACTTGTTGTGTTACCACAGCAACTATAGTATTACCACAACAGATTCATTGAAGTACTTTACTATAGTAATGTTCAAAACACTGTACATGCCAATAGACGTGTTCAGGGGCCCTGTGGAACAGCTTTTTCTCAAAATGAAGAGGACAACAGGGAAAATGTTCTCCAAAATCTCATTAACAATGTGGAAGACCACATTTTATTTATAAGAGTAAATAGTACAGTAGGCTATAATACCTTATAAAGTTTTTTTCTATATTCTATTAGTAACATTTCTGCTTGCGTTTGTTATATATTTTTTTAAATGTTTTTATTTGATTAGTATGGTGCACCTTTTTTTAAAATAAAATGTATTCTTTGCACTCAACATCTATTCTCTGTGTCTTTAATTATTGGAAACTAGAAATATCTCATCATATAACATATACAGCCAAAAATGTTTTGGTTTATTGTTATATAAAAAATGTATATGTAAGTCTATTTTAGTATTTTGGTTATTAATAATAGTGGACCAATATAAATCATATCAAAAAGCACAAAAGGAAGAGGGAACACAAGACACACATTGTGAGTCTGCATATAATCTCACTGAGCGAGCAGTGTACCGAGAGCACGCAAGAAAATGTGTGCGTGAGCAGTGCATATTTGAGAGAGCGTGAGGAAATTTGCGTGCGAGCAGCGTATATTTGAACAGGAAATCGGTGCACAGGCATTATATTGAGAAAGCTACTGTATGTTCATCACGCTCACTTTGTGCAGGACAGTTTTGTGTTGTGAGCCCCTTAAATTTAAAGTGAATAAAAAAATGGCAACAATAAGAAAAAAATCTGCATCTTGTCATGACATTGGAGTTTACATATAGGCCTGTAGTGTCTAATTTGAATATAGTCAAGCTATTCAGAGATATTGCCAGATGATCACTTTACCTCTACCATACTTTTAACAGACTTGGATCATTTGTGATTCTGGCTTCCATGCTTTCTAGCATTGTCTTGAGCCTGACATTGCCAATTATATACTGTATTGTTAGTAGCCTGGATAGGTCACAGTCATTCTGCTACATCATAGCACTTTCTACTGGATGTAAAATGCTCTGCAGTACATTTGGTCATTTTAGAATGTTCAGTTCTAATTCTGTAGCTATTTTGGTGAAAGTAACTAAAAAAGTAATATGTAGTCATGTAACATATTACAATTTTGAGACAGTAATATTGTAAGGTAAGGGATTACATTTAAATAACAGTAACAAGTAATCTGTAATGTATTACAGCTTTGAAGTAACTTGCACAACACTGGGGCTGACCAACCTTGCTCCTGGAGATCGACCGTCCTGCAGATTTCAGTTGTAACCCATATCAAACACACCTGTCTGTAATTATCTAGTGCTGTTCAGGTCCTAATTAATTGGTTCAGGTGTGTTTGATCAGGGTAGGAGCTGAAATCAGCAGGAAGGTCGATCTCCAGGAGCAGGGTTGAGCACCCCTGTTTTTAACCATTATGATTTTTTTCTTCTGTTGAACACAAAATAAGATATTTTGAAGATTGCTGAAAACCTGTAACCATTGACTTTCACAGGGTTTGTTTTTCAATGGTTACAGGCTTTCAGATTTCTTTAAAATGGTAAGCCATGGTATGTTATCACAACGATATAACGTGGCTCGTGACTGTAGTGTGTATTTACACCATGGCCATATTCATCCATTGTCACGACACCAGTCAGAGAGGATCCAAATGCAAGTATTTAATTAAATAATAAGTAACAAAGGATACGACTGGAATAACTGGAGAAGAGTGTACAAAAACAAAAGAGAGTCACTGGCTCAAAAGAAGGCGTAAATCGACGAACAGACTGCAAAGACACCTGAGAGACAACCGACAGAAACAAGGACAAACAACGGACTGATAACTGGTAGTAACCACATGCTGAAATATATACCCAGTATAACAGGAATCAGCTGGAGGATAATTAAGTCAGCTGATAAAGTCAGCTGATTTGAAAGCAGGCTCTCAACACAAAAATGTAAACAAACACACACCCTCGCACAAGACAATACACAAGGTATGACACATTACATACAGAAAGAACACACAAACCCATAAACCGTGACATCCATATTCATCCATGGCAATGTCAACATTATACCATTCATTCATTCATTCATTTTCTTTTCGACTTTGTCCCTTTATTAATTTGGGGTCACCACAGCGGAATAAACCGCCAACTTATCCAGCATATATTTTTATGCAGCGGATGCCCCACCAGCTGCAGCCCATCTCTGGGAAACATCCTTACACACACATACACTACGGACAATTTAGCCTGCACAATTCACCTATACCGCATGTCTTTGGACTTGTGGGGGAAACTGGAGCACCCGAAGGAAACCCACGCAAGAACATGGGGAGAACATGCAAACCCCACACAGAAATGCCAAGTGATCCTGCCGAGGCTCGAACCAGCGATCTTCTTGCTGTGAGACGAATCTGCTACCCACTATGACACTGTGGCGCCCCAACATTATACCAGCCACTGTAGAAAGGTAATTCCCAGTCACTAGACTTTTATGACAGGGTATTCAAGTGTCGTCAAGTGACAGATGTGAAAGTATGTTGTGGGACTACTATAGAGGAGCTATTATTATGGATTATAGATTAGAAAACTTTGCATTTTTATAATCGTTTTCTTTAATGCATAATCATAAAACACAAATGCCGTTATGAATTTCTTAAAAAAATATGCTTATGTGTTTATAATGCCAAAAATACCTAAATATGTGCATCTGCTGACTCGCAGCCATGTTGCTGTTTTTCATACCCCTTGGTTTCTAGTGAGGTCATTGAAAATCAAAGAGTGTCGATAGTTACAGGCTTTTCACCTTTCTTCAAAATATCTTCTTTTGTGTTCAGTATAAGAAAGAATCACAGAAATATTTGGAACCACTAGAGGGTGAGTAAATGTTGAGAAAACTTTAAGTTTAAGTCAGCAATGGAAATGTGAATGGCAACCGAGTGTACAATAGCATACAAAGTGACTCTTTGAACTGATGGGGAAGCTTGGCTCATGAATATTAATTATATGAGGTGACATTCACCCAGTAATCCCAACTGATTTGCTCAAAGACAGACATTGGTAAGAAGGCGTTAGCCATGGTAGGATTAAGGCTTACTGCGTGTCTTTTTTTTAATCCTTCATCAGTGAAACTGCTTGGTGAAAAGGCAGTTATTTTACTCAATTAGTTGCAAGACGAGAGTCAAACTTGCTGACTGGATGGTACGAAAGGCTCCTATTTTATGGTTATTTAAAAAAATAAAATAAATAAAAAGAGAGAATTAAAAAAATGTATAGTGCTTAGCAATAAGGGAATTTGTAAACATGGACCCTTCACTTACATACATGCTTGTTGGTTTGTTTGTTAATTAATTTAATTTAATTTAATTTTTTATGTTCCTTCGGCTTGGCCCCTTCATTCATCAGGGGTCGCCACAGCAGAATAAACAGCCAACTTATCCAGCATTTGTTTTTACACAGTGGATCCCCTTCCATCTGCAACCCAGTACTGGGAAACATTCAAACACACTCAATTCAATTCACCTATAGCACATGTCTTTGGACTGGGGAAAGTCCAGAGCACCCTGAGGTAACACACGTGAACATTGGGAAATCATGCAAACTCAACACAGAAATGCCAACCGAGCTGGGACTTGAACCAGCGACCTTCTTGCTGTGAGGCGACAGTGCTAACCACTGAGCCATCATGTTGCCCTTTTTTTATTTTACTTTATCTTTTTTATTATTTTATATTTGTTTATTTTATTTTATTTTATTTTATTTTATTTTATTTTATTTTATTTTATTTTATTTTATTTTATTCATTATTATGTGTGTCATGTTGTGCTATAGTGAAATTAATTATTGCAGTATTCATTTGACATTTTATTAAAAAGAAGAGAAATAAAAAGATTATTTTTACCAGCAACATGCTTATAATGTTCATTAAACATACACGAAGCTATACTTTGCCTCCATGACATGCACCGTATGGAAAACATTAGCTTATGATGCAAAACAATACTGATTTGTTTATCATTTTCAGCCCATTGTTTGTCTGTGACATATTCAAATAAGCTAATTTTGCAATACCACAATGTCCAACATCACAGATCTGAAAATAAGTTGGCAACACTCAAAATACACTCACCGGCCACTTTATTAGGTACACCAGTCTAACTGCTCTTTAATGGAAATTTATAATTAGCCAATCATATGGCAGCAACTTAATGCATTTAGGCATGTAGACAAGGTCAAGACAACCTGCTGCAGTTCAAACTGAGCATCAAAATGGGGAAGACATGTGGTTTTAGTGACTTTGAATGTGGCATGGTGGTTGGTGCCAGATTGGCAGCTCTAAATATTTCATAAATTGCTGATCTACTGGGATTTTTCACACATAACCATCTCTAGGGTTTACAGAGAATGGTCTGAAAAAGAGAAAATATCCAGTGAGCGCCAGTTCTTTGGACGCAAATGCCTTGTTTGATGCTAGAGATCAGAGGAAAATGGCCAGACTGGTTCAAGCTGATAGAAAGGCAACAATAACTCAAATAACTACTAGTTACAACTGAGGTATGCAGGAGAGCATCTCTGAACACACAACACGTCCAACCTTGAGGTGGATGGGCTGAGGATACAATTTGCACAGGCTCACCAAAATTTGACTATAGATTGGAAAAGCTTTGCCTGTTCTGATGAGTCTCGATTTCTGCTGCAACTTTTGGATGGTAGGGTCAGAATTTGGCGTCAACAACATGAAAGCATGGATCCATCCTGCCTTGTATCAACAGTTCAGGCTGGTGGTGGTGGTGAAATGGTGTGGGGAATATTTTCTTGGCACACTTTAGACCCATTTGTACCAATTGAGTTTCATGTCAACGCCACAGCCTACCTGAGTATTGTTGCTGACCATGTCCATGCCTTATTGACCACAGTGTATCTGTCTTCTAATGGCTACTTCCAGCAGGATAATGCACCATGCCATAAAGCACAAATCATCTCAGACTGGTTTCTTGAACATGACAATGACTTCACTATACTCAAATGGCCTTCACAGTCACCAGAACTCACTCCAATAGAGCACCATTGGTATGTGGTGGAACGGGAGATTAGCATCATGGAAATGCAAACAACAGATCTGCTGCAACTGTGTGATGCTATCATGTCAATATAGACCAAAATCTCTCAGGAATATTCTGAGTATCTTGTTGAATCTATGCCATGAAGGATTAAGCCAGGTTTATACTTGTGCATCGAGTGAACGCTGTGACCCACGGTGCATACAATGCGCGTTGTTGTGCATTTATACTTCTGTGCGCTGTTTGTATCGCTCGGCAATAACAATTCTGAAAAGCTAGCTTGCAGTGAGGTGTTTATGTTCCTCTGTGTCGAGTTTTTTCAATGGTGTTTTGTTTTTTCTGAATGTTACCTTAATGTACAAGTGGCTCAACTCGCTTATTTTGAGGCGGGAGCCAGCGGACATGCTACAACTTTAATCATAAGCTAAACACAAAACAACAGTTTCCATCTAGAGCTCCTTCAGAGGACTCCACACTTGTAAACACTTGCTCCATCGGGCTTGGCTCTCACCCCGCCCACACTTGTCAGCGTAACTAAGCCAACTAATCACAGAGCTTGTGCTACATGCCGTTGCTACGTATAGTTACATTTTTTGAGAGGTGCTCGTCAGCGTTGGCAAACGCCACGGCGAGGGCTATGCGACCACACGCAGGCTGCGCCGGAGCATACGCGTGCGCTTGAAGTACAAAAGGGTGTCCAACCTGGTACTAGTAAAGTGTGTCTAATAAAGTGGCCAGTGAGTGCATACATGTATGTGCATGATTAAGAGAAAAAAATAATAATAACAACAAGTAAACCTAAAACTACTTGCATTCTTACCACTGACCGACTCCTTTTTAAATGACTAAATTACTATTAAAAATGATAAAATGTTGTTTTACTTTACTTTTTCAGACCTGTTTGGCTTTCTTCTGTTGAACACTTTTTGTCTGTAGGGTTTATATACAGTTTTAACCCAAAGAATGACCAGTCTGTCAGATAAGGAAGAGCCAGAGTCAGAGATTCAAATAAATAAAGTTGACTGAAGATGGTTTGCAGTTTCATCAGCAGAAGCCAGCTTCAACATTCGCAATGAGTTCCTAGACCACTCTGCTTACAATCACAAAATCAGCAACAGTACTGTTACGATTGGTTAAAACAAACATAGACAATTCTAAATATGTACGTCATTGCGGAGTCATATGTGAGTTCAGATAGGGATGGCGACAGGAGGCTTTAGTCAGGTCGCTCATCGACAATTGAGAGCTGGTCTCAGACCTGCAGAACTGACCCATCGGATGCAAACAGATTTTAAAGAAGAAAAAAAAAAACCTGGAAAGCTGTAAGCATTGACTTCCATATTTGATTTCCTGTGGAAGTCAATGGTTAAAGGTTTACAGCTTTCTTCAAAATATCTTCTTTTGCGTTCAACAAACCACAAAACCCTGGAGGATGAGTAAATGTTCATTTTATTGGGTGAACTAACCCTTTTAACATCATTTAGACATGACCCTCTTTAAAAGGAAGATAGATGGTCCATTGTGATCAGGTTTGTATAACAGGGCAGAGAGTCTACATCTGATTTAATAAAACTCCCAGTTGTACTACAACAGTACTCTATGCATACGTGCGTGTGGTATTTAGAATGAGTCATCTGCTGACGTGAGCAATCTAAAGTGGTACCTTTCTCTGCTGACGCATATGAGAGAGTCTATGCACCGAGGAAGAGTGATGTCATCGCTTCATTTGAATTATGAAATAGAGGACATGACAAAGGACACAAGTGGACTGACACACCTTCTGTTGTTCAACATATGCTGTGATGTTTTTAAAGTGGTTTAATGTCCACGTGGAGAGGTGTGTCTGAGTTGATCAAACATGGATGAAATCGAGAGCGACGTAAACATTGATCCTGTGCCGCTTTGATCAGATCACACTGACACCACGGATAAATGAGATGAACTTCAGCCTTTGAACTAAACCCCACCAATACCCCATCGCTAATCACTATACCACACACAAACACACAGGGGAGGACCACCAAATGCCGGGGGCCGGTCACACAACCAATACAAAACAACTCCTCATCAAACACACAAGGCTGATTTATTTTCACTGTCATTTATTGTATTTATCTTCAGTCTTCTTTTTCAGAGTTTGTATTTTTATTAGCTTTTTTTCTGAACGTAGGTGGACAACTAGCAAAATCACATTCAAAGCTGGGTGGTTTGAACCCCAGGGTAGTGCAAGAGTAGACGTATTGGTTCTGTTTTAAAGGTGACAAGATGAATAGATTTTTTTTTAGATAATTTGTCACCTTAGAATTATAAGGTTCTAGCTGACATTTTTGTCAAAATTAGTTATTAACATATTCTTATGAAATGACATCGTATTTAAATTATGGGATTTTTTTTACATATATAAGTTGTTTTCATTTTAAGACTTTTTATTTAAAAAAACAAATGTTACTCCTGGATTGTTTGCTATGGAATGCAAAACTTTGAAGGTCAATTTCTCAAAATCATTCAGAATGCAGATTACCTTATAATTCCAAGGTGACAAATTATATTTGTTTCTTCTGTGTCTGCCTGCTCAGACGAGATGAAAATAAAATAGAATCAGTGTATTTATGTGCCATATTTGGCCATTTTGAATGTTGTGCTAGTTAGTTAGTTACAGTTAGTTAGTTAGTTAGTTAGTTAGTTAGTTAGTTAGTTAAAGGTATATATTAGTACCTAAAAAGCACAAAAGTGTACTTTTAAGTGTCCATTTACTTGGCATCGAATTCAGACAAAAATGTAAAAGTTTTTATGTTTTGTCTGTTTACATGACAATTTTCTTTTGACTGAAAACTCTTACATTTGAAAACAGGTTTCACAGTAAACATTTATGAAAATGCTGCCATTGTCATGTCCTTATAACTTCTGAAGATGAAGCGTTTAAAAAAACAATGGCATAATGTGCATGTGTAATATGTGCTTAGTGGAGTCTAGATAAAGACAAGTCAAACAAACAAACAAAAATATGTGTATGTGGTGTTGTTGTTCAAGTGTTTCCTAAAGCTTCAGCAATTCAATTCAAGTTTATTTGTGTAGCACTTTTCACAGTAATCATTGTTTCGAAGCAGCTTTACAAAAAGTGCACATTACTCCATTACAATCAAATCCGGAAAAGTTAAGGTAATTAGTTACCATAGCTTTATTAGTCTCTAATAACTTTCACTAATTTACTAGTAATTAATAGCTTTTAACAGTTAAAGTTATTATCAATAAACCTAGTTAACCTGTAGTTATATAGTATATACTCTAGGCGACGTCTCAATGTTCAATGAAGTATATTTGTGTATTAAGTATATGTGTTGTCCTCGAAGCAGTGTATGGATTTACTTCACATTATAGCTTAAAGAGGAGATACACACTGTAAATTATACATAGACACGAGTGCTGAGCCACTGACAGTATATCGTCACTTCTCTACAGGTACGATTTATTAACAAAGTGACATCCCCAAATACTGACTTGGCTTGCATATCTGGTGGTTTCACCAGATGTGTCTACTTTAGCTTATTTTGCTTATTAAACTTGTGAAGTCTGAACTTAGAAGAAAAGGATGCTAGACTGAAGTTTGTGTAGGCTACTTGAGTGAAAACAGCCGATCAGATCAGAAATCAGAAAACGTCTCCGTTTTCAGATGTCTCCGTTTTCCCTCATCCACACTGACACGGAGCAGCAGCATTTTAAAATGAAAACGGCCTCTTCAGCGCTTTCAAAATGTTAAATTTTCAGTACTTGAAAACCCCAGGGTAGTGTGGATGTAAGGGGTAACCGTAAGAAAACTTATGCGTTTTAAAATGAAAACGTACTAGTGTAAACAAGGCCTCAGTTTCAGTGTACTCTTTTAGAAATAAATGTACAAAAGCTGTCACTGTGGCAAAACCTTTTCAAAAAAAGGTACACTTTTGTAACAAATGTATTCACATGGGTACCTTAAAGGTAAATGAGTACCTAAAAAGCATAAAAAGAGTACTTTTAAGGCTCTGTTTACATGGCATCAAATTCACCAATTCACTAGTTATCACCAATTCACTAGTTATCACCAATTCA
>CAIGQQ010037491.1:448106-460606 GCA_903798035.1 Danio albolineatus | reverse complement strand
GGGGGCCAGTTCATGAAAAGCATCCCAAACGAAGGGTCGGAGAGGTATGATTTGCAATGTGATTGAGGACACAATTGCATATGCTGCATTTTTGCTCCTTAAGACACCCACATTGGCTTTTTCTACATTAAAATGTTAATATGTTATATCTTGAAACTACATAATATCAGTGCATTGTACATTTTTTTAACAAACATTCAAATGTATTTCAAAGCACAACAAAATCTATTAAAAAAATTGTTTAAGTAGGCTTCTTCTAAATTCGAACACAATCATATGTTTTCAACTGCACAACAATTATGGATACAACAATTATAGATTTTTGTTGTATGATTACAGTCTGAAGAATAATTATGGTTTCCCGGTTATCACGTCTAATGTAAATTTAAGCTCTATATTAGGCAGGTCTAAGTATTTAGATTAACTGTTGTTATCATCTGCGTTCATACTCTAAGACATAAATGTACAGGAGTTGTCACTAGGGCAGTACCTTTTCAAAAGGTACATATTTGTACCTGAAGGGTCTATAATGGTACCTCAAAGGTACTTTTTAGGCACCTTTGAGGTACCACTGTGGACTCTTTGGGTACATGTACTTTTTAAAAAGATACTGCCCGAGTGACAGCTCCTGTATCTTTATTTCTGAGAGTGTACATACATAATCATTTTAATAATAATTCGTCAAACATATCTTTTGTTTACATTGCACTGAAAGACACGCACAACCTCACCGCGATGTTTTCTACTGCGTGCGCCCGGAAAGCCGCCAGCGTGTTGCTCCGCATGCGCGCTCACATTGGTGTATTCTACATTAGTATTAACAAGCTTGCGTGCGGAAAGGACATGGAACGGCCCGCCGCAATAGGTAATCCAGTGTGCGTGCGTATTGGCCTCGGCGTACAAGCATTGGAGAGTCCTCATAAACCATTAAGACAAGTATATGTCTGTGTCTGTGAATTGTTTTTCATTAAATTCTACATTACTTAATATAGAAATATTTCTCATTTATTTTGTCTGGAAATAAGGTAGTCTTCTTTGTTCAAAATTTGAAGGAATTGTGTCTATACCAGGCTAATGGAACATTGTTTTATAATTCAACTAAGGCACTTTACTGTAGCACAATGATCTCAACTACTGATTCAGGCCATAGGGCTTCGCTAGTATCTTTGCACTGTTCTGGTATGATATTGGTCCAGTCTTCTTTCACAGTTCGCTGACTGTAGTGGGTTTAGCCATAACCACATAAAATGCTGGATCTATCTTTTTGATCGTTTCGCTGATGAGAGGTTTGGTCATCCCTTTTTTTAAGGCTAGTGACATTATAAAGATGCAATATTCTATAAATTTTTTTTTTTCTTCTGTGGCCGAAAAAGGTCATGTCTTTGGCCTTCGTTTGACAACCTGATGTTGGAGGATTGTAGAATAACTCTAATACTTGTGAAAACTGTAAAGTCGCACAGCCAGTTATTTTTTTTTTTAATAAATATATATATATTTTTTTTTTAAGTAATTAAGTATTTAAGGATAATTAGGCAAATTGCCACCAGGTGCCAGGTTAACAACAATAATTGGGAGCTATCTTTAATTTGGATCAGTGTTCCTTTTCAAGATTGTTTTTTTTTTTCTGTGGCACTTATGTAACCCAAGAAATGTGGTTAAAAATGACTCCGTAGTCCTGTTATTAAAACAAATAAGACTAAGGGGTGACATAAATTAAGGGGAAATGTGAATTCATATCTATTACAATAAGACCATATCCACAAGTACATAAGTATTTCAATAAAGAATACATTTATTTATTTTCCTTCTGCTTAGTCCCTTTATTAATCAGGGGTTGCCACAACGGAATTAACCGCCAACTCATCCAGCATATGTTTTATGCAGCGCATGCCCTTCAAGCTAAATACACTACGGCCTATTATTCAATACACTTGAATAATTTAGCTCATTCAATTTACCTGTAGCGAATGTGTTTGGACTGTGGGGAAAACCGGAGCACCCAAAGAAAACCCACGCAAACACATGGAGAACATGCAAACTCCACACACAAATGCCTGACCCAGCCGGGACTTGACCAGCTGACCTTCTTGCTGTGAGGTGACAGTGCTAACCACTGAGCCACCAGTCTGCCCTGGACAAAGTCTATGTCTATTCAAATTTCTGTAGTTTTCAATGTGGTGAACAAACACATGTACCGTTAAACAAACAGACTCTGAGCTGTGCAAGCATTATGTTCCTTAAATGCTTAAAGCAAATCCCAATTAATAAGTTGAAACAATTTAACATGATATTTCTAGAGTTCATAGATCCCTCAGCGTACAATTTTGTGAAATGTAAATTGTGTTTCAGCCACATTTTATTTATATAGAGTTGAAGTCAGAATTATTAGCCTCCCTGCATATTTTCTCCCCCAAGTTCACACTTAGATATTGCGAGGACAGAACACTAAACTCGGAGACAATTGAGCCCAGGGCTCCCACCTGGTCATTGAGCATATGAGGGGGTACAAGATCAGGAAGTTCTCGAGAGCTTCCCCTGGTAAAGGAGGAAAAGTGGGAGATGGGGTGGATGGGGGATTCTTCAAAAAAACAAAAATAAGGGAGTAATGCTAGTCGGGCTATTTATAGTGAGTTTGGAATGATCGGATTGGCTTACTAATGATTACAGACGAGAGACCAGCTGTGATCAATCATATCACATGCTCCTCTCGAAATTAGTTTGTGAAACTTCACTTAACACTTTTCTAAACATAATAGTTTTAATAACTAATTTCTAATAACTGATTTTTTTATCTTTGCTATGATGACAGTACAGTTTACTAGATATTGTTCAAAACACTAGTATTTAGCTTAAAAAGTGCAAATTAAAGGCCTAATTCGGTTAACTACTCAAGTTATTGTATTTAGGCAAGTCATTGTATAATAGTGGTTTATTCTGTAGACAATCTAATCAAAATATTGTATAAGGCGGCTAATATTATTGACCTTAACATGGTTTAAAAATAAATACAAACTGATTTTATTCTAGCTGAAATTAAACAACTAAGGCTTTCGCCAGAAGAAAAAATATTATAGGAAGTACTGTGAAAAATTCCATCTTTTGGGAAATACTTAAAAACATTTTCTAATAATTTAAACTTTAACTGTATTTGTTGGGTTGAACTTTCCCTTTAACCATATAACATCACACAAATGCACAAGAAGTTGCTCTGTGCCACTCTTCTGACTGTCATTACTGAGCATCAGTTCCCTCATAGTGTGTTGTAGCTTCCTGTGGATTAGACTGTATATACAGCATCTGTGTAATCTGATGGCTGTCTGTGAGAGCGGCTACAGCGGCGTTAAATTAAGAGTGCAGCAGAGCCGGGGGGTTTTGTTTGAGCGAACAGAGCATGGTGTGTTTCTCCAGCGGAGCTCTGGAGGAAAACAACAGCATGATTCTGTGTTGATCTGCGTTAAGAATGACATGATGAGTCACATACACACTCCCGCCTTTGCAGAAAACACACATCAATGCGAAAGCACTAGAAATATTATTTGTGTATTTTAATGCAGAATGGTTTTCCTTTTTTATATACAGCGTAGGAGTTCTGTATATTTTTAATATGCACATTTTCTCAGGTTTTGACGTTTAATAGTGTATTTATCTGTAATGTCTGAGTGGAAATTGTTCTTCAGGTTTCAGCGTTGCACCCCAATGTCGTGGGGACAATGCATTTTTGTTTGGAAATGAAAATTGGGTTGATGTCAGAACCCGATGTCAGTCCGACGTTAATGCCCAACGTCTAACCTAAAATCAACCAATGTCTAATGATGTTACAGCTTGACCCTGTGTGGACATTACCACTATGACGTCTATCAGATGTTGAATTTTGGTTGCCATACCTGACGAATTTGATGTCAATATGAAGTTGGTTTAAAGGGGTGGTCCACAGTGTATTTTTAAGTCTTGGTTGCATTTATAAGATGCAAAGCAATGTGTGCTCATGCTTCACTTGAAAATCATGGAATGTTTTTATATATCTTACTTTGATTATATAAAGCTACTAACATGCTAATATGAAAACAAATGTCATAATTCCTAGTTCCTCTGCAAGGCCTGCCCTCAAGAGGCTCTGATTGGTCAGCTAACATAATGTGCTGTGATTCGTGTGGCTCCATGTCACACCCCTACAAGTGCGCGCTTTTGCGCTGTGCAAACAGTCTAGTCAGAGAAATTAAGAGTATACAACTGAACCTCGTCTGCTCTCTAAAATCTGCCTTTCACATATATTCGGAATAAGCATGTCTAAGTAATATGAAACGCTCTATTATCTTTTGCTACTTTGGTATTTCTGATGTAGAATGCATGGAAATTGGAGTAGAGAGACACTGAAAGTGGCTGCATAGAAAGACACTGCATGAAGATTGTAGCTGTTACAGCAGTTTAACTAATAAATATGAATTTGTAGCTAAATTGCTAGCGGTGCCAAACAGCATTTCCAGTTGTTTACATCCTTGTTTATGTCCTCGCTACAACATTCTGCTAGAAACTGTGCCTGTAGTTGATCAAATTTAACAAATAAAAATACTTACAGGTTTTGGCTCACAATCCACAGCTTCATCGGTTAGAAGAGTTTTTAGCTGAATCCAGCACTGAACTGGGAGAGATTCTAGAGGTTCTCCTTTGTCAAATGCTAGCTATATATATTTTTCTAATTCTCTAGAACATAATTAAGATTAAACTGTAAGCACTTCTCTCTTTATGTCATGTCCTTTGGAAGCCCAAATACAGACACAGAACAAGCTCTGTGGAAATAGCAGCGTTTGGATGGCATTTTAGCTTTCTCTGCTATAACATTACAGTGCCTTTGCTAAGGTAACTCTGTAAAAGCCAATGTCTCCCTTTGCATTGAACTTTGAGTATCTTACATTCAGAGATGTTGGTTATGTTTACACAGCTACACTACACTTTAACTAAAGTTTAAAATATTATATCATAGTGGACCACCCCTTTAAGATGTTGGGTCGATGTTGGATTTTGCTCACTATCTAACACAACCTAAAATCATAAAATAAAAAAAATTAAAAAATCATAAAAAATAAAAAGTCATTTGACATCGTTATTGGACATCTAAATAAGATTGTCTTTAGACGCTGGCTAGTCATAGAATTTTTAGTCACCTGAAGTCATGACTTAAACCTAACCTAATAATAATGTCTTATGACGTTGTACACCTACTGGGTCTGAAAATGTCAGCTTTTTTTTTTTTTAAAGATACTAAAATTGAAATCCTTTTAGTCATTTTATTTAACAAGCGCTAATGGAATAATGCATTAAAACATCAGTAGTTGGCTTTAAAAATGTCATATGAAATGTTCAAATGGCGGACAAAGAAATGCATTAAGTACAAGAACAATTGGTTAGTCTTAGTGGTTAAGACTTCATTCACAGATCTATTTTGACTTATTATTTTGACCTAACCTGTCCGTTGCTATAGTTTTCACCATCTAATTTTGGATTCAGTTTCACATTTAAATATACTTGCCACTTCAGAAACTTTGCACTTAGCACCATATTAAATAAAACAGTTGTTTAAAGGTGCCCTATAATAAAAATATGGGTATACCAAGGCATAGTAGAATAATAAAAGATCAGTATATGGAAATGGGCATACTGTGAGCCTCAGACACAAGTGTTTCCTCATTTTCAATACCTCGATGGACCTGATGGACAATGAGCCAATCAGAAGACAAAACAAACTGTGACGAGACTCACAACCCATGCCCTCCACATTTACATATATGCCTAGTTTAGGTCTTTCATCCGGACCTGATGAGCAGCTGATGTCATCAAGAGAACACTACTCATGTTCAGCTCTGATATCATAAAAAAAAGCTCTGAAATCATTAATATGCACGCCTCAGGTTGCGTTTGATAAACCAATCGTTTTCTAGTTATAAAACAGTGGTAATTTTCCTCCCTTAGTCATTTTTAAGCACTTTCTAAGTATGTGGGACTTTTCTTTTGGGCAACCACAGCACCAGACATGTTTCAAACTCACCTCAGGACGCAAAATGCAGGATTTACATATTACACATTCATATTCAGGGCGCCACGGTGGCCTAGTGGGTAGCACGTTCGCCTCACAGCAAGAAGGTCGCTGGTTCGATCCCCGGCTGGGCCAGTTGGCATTTCTGTGTGGAGTTTGCATGTTCTCCCCGTGGTTGCGTGGGTTTCCTCCGGGTGCTCCGGTTTCCCCCACAGTCCAAAGACATGCGGTACAGGTGAATTGGGTAAGCTAAATTGTCCATAGTGTATGTGTGTGAATGAGAATGTATGAATGTGTTTCCCAGAGATGGGTTGTGGCTGGAAGGGCATCCGCTGCGTAAAACAAATGCTGGATAAGTTGGCGGTTCATTCCGCTGTGGCGACCCCGGATTAATAAAGGGACTAAGCCGAAAAGAAAATGAATGAATGAATGAATGACATTCTTATTCATCTCCACTGCAAAGAGGGATAAGTTATGTTTCAAGAGTTCACTTCAAAATATAACACGATACATCTTTCGTTATGTTTAACAAAGTGACTTTGACATTTAAATAGTTTGAAAAAGTTAAGTAGTATAATATACATTTAAGTAGTATAATATAAAAAGAGGCGCCACGGTGGCGTAGTGAGTAGCACGTTCACCTCACAGCAAGAAGGTTGCTGGTTTGTGCCTCGGCTGGGTCAGTTGGCCTTTCTGTGTGGAGTTTGCATGTTCTCCCTGTGGTTGCGTGGGTTTCCTCCGGGTGCTCTGGTTTCCCCCACAAGTCCAAGGATATGCGGTACAGGTGAATTGGTAAGCTAAATTGTCCGTAGTGTATGAGTGTCAATGAGAATGTTTGGATGTTTCCCAGAGATGGGTTGCAGCTGGAAGAGCATCCGCTGCATAAAACAAATGCTGGATAAGTTGGCGGATCATTCCGCTGTGGCGACCCTGGATTAAAAAAGGGACTAAGCTGACAAGAAAATGAATGAATGAATATAAAAATAAAATGATTGCAATATTAAAGTGCCGGTGGAGCGTCAGAATTAAAAGGTGTTGCTTCAAACAAACATGAACAAGCAGCGTTTATATATTTATCCCATTTTTATAATTTGAGGAGCACAAAGCTAATCTTGCCAATTAATCATGCCTAATTAAACTGGGAAAATTTGTTTTTGAAATGTCACTTCTCTGATTAATCTGATCTATTCCGGTTAAAAGAAAAAGAAAACGTAGAAGTTAATAACCAGCAACTCTTTTCTATCTTGTTCTGTTGGCTCTGAGAAGGCAGAATATGATTGAAGACCAGTGCAGAACATGTCAGGCTCATTCCAAACGCTCATCACAGTAAAATGAAGTGCCGGTGGTTGTACCGTTTATCTTTTCCATCCAGTGCGCTGGCAGCTGCAAAACAAACATTTGGATCAACGTAAGTGATGGAATACTGAAACGCACCCTCTCAATTTCATAAAGCAGCATGGAACGACATTCACAACCTGTTTAATAGCAGTGCAGTCCTGTTTTTTCTCAATCAACAGAAAACTCAGTGGTCCACTTTTATCCCACTCTATATTAGGTGACCTCACCTAATATGGTCTTTTAAAATTAAGAATTTGTTAAAATGTACTAATAGTGTGAAACATGTTTTTACATTGTACTTATGATTGATTAAATACATGTAATTATATATGTGATTTGTTTCCGTAATTACATATTTAATTACACAGTTGACAATCACATACATCTTAACCCACCCTTAAACCTACCCATAACACCAAACCTGTCCCTAATCCTATCCGTATCCCACCTCAATGCACCTGAAGTGTTCTGCAATAGATTTTGAACATATACCTGTATGTACATTGTATTTATATTTTGGTGTAATAACATAGTAGTTCAGGCCACTTAATATAAATTGTGACCAGGCGAAGTTACACCTATTAAGATGTATTTTAGACAATTAGACAATCACAAGAAAATGAGAGATACATTGCTGTGTAACCTTTTTGTTTCAATCCATCACTTTTGTCCACTTTTGACTAATTCAGTAATTTATTTGAGAGAGGAGATATATTCTGAAATGTGTATATTCTGAAATAAGCTTGTGCAGTTTTTTATTGTAAAATGTAATTAAATGAGTTCCTTAGGACGCTTGTGGAAACTGACTGACTTACATTTAGCAAGCTCTTCTTTTTTTCAGCTGAAAAAAGCTAAGAAAAAATAGTATAAACAGGTGCTTTTTTAAAGTTTTTTTTTGTCATTATTTCAATCTAAAAAATGACATTTAAGGTTTTAGCACACTGAAGTCAGATATGTATGAATTTTTTTCATATTTACATCCCAAAAAATTGTCACACCAGCCTGATTGTAAGTAAGTATTTTACGTTCTGGCAGTTTAGTGGCTAATTCGTATGAATTTGTACAAGTTCAGTCGTACGAAAATGTACGATTTAAAAAAGGAGGCGTGGCACCTAACCCCACCCCTAAACACAACCATCATTGGTTGATAAGCAAATCGTACTGAATTGTATGAATTAGATAGTACGAATTCATACGATTTAGCCACTAAATAAAAAGTTACGAATTGCCCTGAGATAGCGTTGGTCACACACACAAACCTTGCACAAAAAGTCAAAGGTGTATTAATTCTAATCTTTTACAACCCCCCTTTTTTTATCAGTACTTACCATACTGGTTTCCAAGCTGTTCCGCAGTCAACTGCCACAATCATGTCTTTATTTTCCATATTTTGCTTATCATAAAGAGCTTTGTGCTGTGAGACCAAGTGGATTAGTTTCTCTAAAAGTATTGTTGCCTGTACAATTTTTAGGAGCAACAAATAATAACTTCTAGTTGATCATTTGGTATTAGACCTGCGTTATATGAAAGGCAAAGGCCTCTAGATTACCCTTATTTTACCAACATAAAATATGATTATGCCAAAGGTCTGACTTTGCTTAGACAATAGTCGTGTCACTTCACACAAATAATATACAGTATAGAATATAAAGTCATGGTGCAATGGGAAAAGGACTAATATTGTGTATGACTTCCATGAGCTTGGAGTACTGCATCCATACATCTCTGCCATGGCTCAAATAACTTATTAATAAAGTCATCTGTATAGGCTATATAGAGTTCATCAATATTATATGGATTAATTTTCAATGCCTCCTCCTTTATCTTACCCCAGACATGCTCAATAATGTTTATGTCTGGTGACTGGCCTTGCCAATTCTTGATCTTCTTTGCTTTCAGGAACTGGAGGCTAAAGTATGAAAAGGAGTGCAATCATACTGAAGAATTTGCTCTCTCCTGTGGTTTTAATGCCATCCACTCTGCAGATCTCTCACATGCGGCTTAATGTAACCAAACCATCATTGTTTCCTTTACCAAACTTGACTGATTTCTGTGAGAATCTTGGGTCTATTCTGGTTCCAATAGGTCTTCTACAGTATTTGTGATGATTGGAATGCAGTTCAACAGATGATTCATCTGAAATATCTACCTTCTGCCACTGTTCCAAATGATTAACTAGAAATGAAGTTGTTATTTGTTGCTCTTACAACTGGGATCAAGGACAAGACTTTTGTCAGATAGTGTAGTTTAATGCAGGCTTTGTTTCTATTTTTTTCATCAAGGCTATACAAAAGGCAAACAACTTTCCTGATTAAAACTTGTGGCCATTACCGATTTGCTTCTGCTGTGATTCTGCCTTGAACTGGGAAAGAAGCCACTCAGAGAAAATCCCTCTGGTAATTATGTCATTGTGGTGGCGTTCAAGTACACTCATCACATAAATGCGATTATTCCGACATGACTTGAAGACAGCACTGGTGACATCAACACAAAAGAAAAGTCATTCCAGAGGCGGAGAGACTTTTAGTGGAAGATTATAGAAAAACTTTTCTTTAGAATAATGCATACTGATGAATTGCTCACAGTGTGCGAGAAAGTCCTCTTTATTGACTTTATTTTGTACATAAATGTGGATATACAGACCTTGATTTATTAAAAAGCTGATAAAATCGAACATCAGGCATTAATAAGCACAGCGAGAACACTCTGTGTTTGTACCCACACAAATACACATGCCATCATTGAGATAACAGCATTCAACAGACGACTAGAGTAAATGTTTACAGCTACTGTATGCAACCTGCAGTCATTAGAGTGGAATGCACCAATACGACCCTAATTAGCACACAGGTGTCAGGGGAAAAGAACAGCAGCGCAGAGTCAGAAATCATCCTCATCCACACACAGTTCATCTTCACGTCAGAATAAATTGTTTACTGGAGGACAGAAGGGTTCAGATTGAGTCACACTCCAAGGTTCATAGCGGTGACACAAGAGTAGCTGGGTTTTTGTGGCTGAGCATTTATATTTAAACAACAAAAGCAATCATCTTATGTGTTTCTGGCTACCTCTGGGAATAGTTGAAAGTGGATAAGCGTTTTAGACCCGGTTTACACCTTAAGTAGGGTTGTCCACTTGGGATTGGATTGCTGAAGGTAGATGTTAATAAGAATTGTAAACAGGATCTACGGAAATACTCTTTGTTATGATATGCTTTTTGAAAAATGTAAAATGTGAAAAAGGGAATTATTTTGTAATAACTTTTTTTGCGCTGTTTCATGTGTGTTTTCTTTTCTTGTATTTTTTTTTTACAGTAGATATGTATTCATAATTACCATTTCATTTACCAAAAGTGTTCCATAATTGCTTTACTCAATCACTCGGTCAGTGGGTTGGGTACCAAAACCCAATGCGGTTATGACACCAGTACCTATGTAACTGGTATGGACTGGACCGAATCAGCATATAAATTTCGTTGCCTAGTTTTGGTGCCACTGGTGCTGCGACAAGAACATAAGAAGCATCAAGGGGTACATCAAAGGCACACATAGGTACGTGTTGTGTCAGACCATCTTTGGGCACCGTGTTCGATGTTAGGCATTTGTTCTTGTTGCTTAGGAAATGCACGCAAGTAGACAACGCGTGCAGTAAGCGCATCTGGTAAGCGACTCCCTTCAAAGTCATCAACACGCATGTTTGCGTTCATCGAATTTGCTTAAACTAAGCATTCTAAAGTATGGCTATATTTTACAAGCAAGTATTCTGACACAGCAACGTGAAGCAGATGCTTTACAAAAGTTGCGCGTAAGGGGGGAAACATGGTAAACTAATGAAACATCTGAGGGCAAATAGAATTAACTTAAAGGCAGAGCAATGCACTCTATTTGACAGCTTGCGACATCGTCTGGCACTTTCACTGAGTATGTTTACATGGACACCAATACCTCGATTTTAATGTGACTAATACAATACTGTGATTAAGAGTCTACCATGTAAACAGCGATTTTTGATTAATTTAAAGTACCAAAGCCACCCGCGTTGAAAGTGAAAGTGCCGAACTGCAGTTAAAGTCGAAAAATGAAACACCTGAAATTACATGAAACTCTGGAGGAAATGTGGATAGGCTGGTGACGCAATGACGTTAATCAGACTATGTGCTACAACATGTAAAATGGGATCATGAATGAAACATTCAAAGAGCAACTCATGTAAACACCTTAATCATATTACTTAGATTAGGGCAAATTATTATATTACTGATGTCCATGTAAATGTAGTCCCAAGTGCTAACCCTAGAAAAAAAGGAGTTCCCTGATTTTGATGACAGCCAGGTTAGTAGTACAGTAAGCTAATGTAATGTTAATTGCATAATGCAAGTCTTGCATTCATGCTAACAAACAAATGATCAAAAGAAATATATTAATGCAATTCAATTTAATTATATAAAATATGAATCAATTGATGCTTTAAACCAATTATATTGTTCAATTAAAATGATAACAGAAATTATTATCAAATAAAAGATTTTTCTAGAGTTATCCACCATAATTTTGTGTCTCAAAAGAATCAGTTCAGGCACTGTTTAGGCACCGGTATCATTTTAAAAGTATGATTTAGCACTGGTATGGAAATAACCCCAAACGATACCCAACCCTAATAAATAAATGCATATTATACACAATACTCTGTTTATTGTCATAGCTTAAACTCAAAACTCTTTAGTGGCACTGGACACAATTCTCTACCCCCTCACACCATTTTGTTATATAATTTTTTTAAAAGTTGGACATCAAACTTCTTATACCAAACACAGTTTGTTTGTTATTGTTTTTTGTTGTCTTTTGTGGTGAGGGGCCTTTTGTTCTCTATTGGCAGTGAGGGTTTTGAGCATTGTTTATGGGTACTTCACATTCTAACCACATAAAACTCACATTTTTGATTGCGTGCTCTGTGTGCCTGCAATTAAAAAAGTAAACTGTGCAGAATAGTTAATACAGCACTGTTAAGCACTGTTTAGCCTTGAGTTCTCCAACCTCCGGCGCCTAGACTGCAGCTAGAGCTGCGCACCGATGGATTACTCTTCTGTGTTTGGACTCTAAGTAGTGAATATTAAACAACACTTAACTGAACT
>CAIGQQ010037491.1:415620-438106 GCA_903798035.1 Danio albolineatus | reverse complement strand
TGATCGTCGTGATTGCGGGACGTGAGAGCCTGACCAATCCGTAACAGCATGTATGTTTCTTATGAGATATTGACTGCTTATTAATACTTGTAAAAAACATATTCTGTAAGATATTATTCTACCCAATACCAAAACTATATTAATATTTTTTTTTAATGAGGAGAAAATTAAGAGTTTGCTGAAGCAAAAGTCAAAATGGTTTGCTAAGAGCGAGAATTGAACCTTAAAATAAAGTGTGACCAAAAATTATTTCCAAATAGCGCCTTTCAATTATTTGCAGGAATTTTATAGATACAGTATATCACATATTTAATATATTTAATGTATAGTAAATCAGAATCATTCAAAGTAGCATCACTGCGCAAAAGCACGTTATGAATGCATGCTACACTTCCGACTCTACAGTGTGTTTTCTTTTCCTTACAATGCACAGAGTTTTAAGGTAAGGGAAGTTTTCATTTGCCGTTCACTGAGAGTTGGACAGGCTCATCCAGTTCATCAAACTCCATCTTTTAAAATCTAAATCGAAAGCAAAATAAAACAGTATTTTCATAAAAGCCGGCTCATCAGCACGCTGCAACATTGAAAACATATAATTCGATTCGCACCTTCTGACTGGTTCTTGGGATAAAGCGGCTTTTGTTGCCAAAGGCAAGTGGCGTTTGGTGGCTTTTGCAAACAAACTGTTATTTCTGAATGCGCTGACACTGCGATTTAGATGATTTGGAGCAAATCTTTTTGTTGAGCATGTACAGTAGTGTCATTAGCTCATTTTTGGCGGAAGTGGCAGTTAGCGGCTTTTGCATCTGAACTCTTTTTATATTGAAGAATGAAATCCATGAACCCTTATCTTGCATTGTGGATTTATTTATATTTATTATTATTTTTATTTATTTTTTTTACAAATATTTCACAAAATCTTTTTCAAGTAACATATACCTTCAAAAGCATAACTGAGAACTCAGTTAATTCCCTTTACCCAAGAAAAATTTCCTCTGGCAATTCATTGCAGCAGAATTTTTTAAACCTTTACTGTTAGAGCCCTGAGGACTTTTAATAAGCTTTTATTTTTGTGTAAGCTTTTGATAAAAAAAAAATAAAAATGGTCCAAACTAGTATTTGAAAGTGACTGTGTGCAATTTTTACTGACGATCTACAGTTTTTAGCAGTCAGTTGTAGCATTTAAAAAAGAAAAACAATGGTCAGAAAGGTCAAAGATAATGCTTGTGAATTCATTTGGCATAAGATATTCCCCAGCAGTGATAAATCTCCATTTTGGCACATAACCGAAAGCCGAGTCTTTCTGTTTAAGTCAAATGCAAGAATCAAAGCTGACGCTCCTAACCAGAGAATTATATTCAGGTCAAAGTCAACCAAACGCTGGGTCGGTTTTCCTCCCACTCTCTTGTTGTTTAGGAACCCGGGCCTCCTCATTGTGTTTGAGCTGCATTTGATGCGTATTAACATACAAAACTCAGAATCATGGGAAGGGGTTATTGGGGCGGTCAGAGGAACTTTCGGAAGTTGTAAAGCTCCTTCAGAATGTTCACAAAACAACGTTTTTCCCCTCTAAATTCGGCACCCAGGGCTCGTCTTTCTGCCTGTGACCCCGAGGCTGATCCCAGAGCAGGGCTGAAAGAACGCATTGAGTGGGTGAGGGGCCCTGAACGGCCATCTCAGGATCAGTCTGACAGGGTCAGGAGCAAAACTGCCCCCTCTCCTCGCCACGCTAGACGTACCGCTAAACAAGTTACACAAAAGCTGACACAGACAATACAAAACCACTCCTACAGACTTCCTAAATTACTTCTTTGTTGTGTATACGATAGAAAGAGACATTGCCTTTCATAATGAGCTTGAGAAAGCCAAATATTGAGATATTGTATCTAAACAAACACCACATTTTAAAAAAAATATTTAAGCACTCATTATAGTTTTACCATTTTTTAATCCATTAAGCAGATCTCCAGGTTTGGCGGGAGCACTTTTAGCATAGCTTAGCATAGGTCATTGAATTGGATTAGAATCAGACTTTAAAATTATTGTTCATCAACACAGACTCATTGGGAATACAAGCGTAGGGCTACATTTTTGGAAAACAACAAATACATGCCTCAGCACACGTTTGCCTGAAATTTCTGTGTAAAACGAATGCTACAGAGTGGTATACACTCAGAAATAAAGGTACAAAATCTGTCACTGGGGTTGCACGGTGGCGCAGTGGGTATTGTTGTTGCCTCAGAGTAAGAACATCACTGACTTGAGCCTCAGTTGGGTCAGTTGGAATTTCTGTGTGGAGTTTACATGTTTGCGCCGTTTTTGCATGGGTTTCCCCCACAGTCCCCCACAGTAAGCTAAATTGTCCGTAGTGTATGTGTGTGAATAAGTTTGTATGGATGTTTCCCAGTGATGGGTTGCAGCCGGAAGGTTAAAGGTTAATAAGTTAATGGTTCATTTCACTGTGGCAACCCCTGTAAATGTTTGTACTGTACAGTACACTATTGTACTTTTAAGGTTCACCTTTGTACCTTTAATGTACTGTGAGGTACCCAGCTGTACCTTTTATGTATTAATATGTACCTTCAAGGACCTGTCAGGTGCAAAAATGCACCTTTTGAAAAGGTACTGCCCCAGTGACAGATTTTGTACCGTTATTTCTAAGAATGACGACAAATAAACATTTGTTTTCATGTGGTTGTTTATGCAGCACCAAATAAATACCACTAAAACAAGTTAAATGTGTCTGTGATCAAACATGTTTGCTTTGCCCTCTTATCTCCGTATGGATGGCTTTTCCAGAGTGGTCAGTTTGCTTGGAAGCTCACCTTGTACGGTGTTGTTGGGTTTTATTGGGACATGAAGTGGACCTGATTCTAGTATGGTGAAAGAAGGTTTCAGAAACCAGGTTAAAAAAAAAGCAATATGAAATTGTGGTAAAAGTTCATGGCCTGGATGTGCTCTTCTCCTCTCCTTTGCTTTTGAAAACATTATTGGTTGGGTTAAGATGAGTCAGTTGACCCGAAATTCAGCTTCTCAGGGACAAAAAGAAAAACAACAACAAAGAACAGATAAAAAAAAATCGAACAAACAAAAAACAAAACAAAACAGTCAGGTACAGGCAGGTGTGTAATGAGAACAACATTTAAATAACACGAATAAGAAATACAGCCAAATAGTGTATTTGAGATTCTCAAAAATGTACACGACAGCCTGAATGGGTTTGTCAACAAAGCTGCATGCAAATGTCGCTAGAGAGAAAAAAAAAAAGTAGTCCTGAGCAGGTATTGCAGATGACCCTGGTTGTTATTCTTTCTCTGAAAGTACAATTTCTGAGTCTAACCCCTACTAGAGTTTAAAACTACAACCGCTAAATTCAGGTCACATGCTCTCACATTTCTAAATGGTTGAGCTTGTGGTTTTTGCAAAAGGCACAATCGAAAATGTAATAGGCTTACAGAGAGAAAATGTTCAAATCACTCAAGGGGTTTCAAACTTAAGTGGTCCTGTTCAAATACAAAAGACACACAAACAAGACAAACTACTTCAAACCAGAGAATCTTTAAATTAGACAGATTTAGTTTTTTTCATTTTTTATTTATTTTATTATATTTTAGACTTTATTTTTGAACCTTTGTACTTCAAGCAACTTTTTAAAAATCTATTTCGACCATTCTGACCAGGCTTGCTTGAGCCATAATTAAAACCATAGTTGCTCTTCAGGGAAATAATGATCATGATATTGATGATTTATTGTGTCTACAGCAGAGTATGTATTTTTTTGTTCTTTTTTTCTCAAGTTTAATGACATACCCATTCCACATAAAGTATCAATATAATCTGTCTCTAATTAGCAATAGCATGTGGTAAATCATGATTTATGGCTATGACATGAGCTAAAATCTGATTCATGGAGCCGTGTTTTCATTTACAGCATGCCAATTCTACTTATATTACACTTTTTGTGGAGAAAAATTGTGTACTTTTTCTATATGTGGGGAAAGCGTAATATTATTAAATAAATAAACAAAATAACTATGCTATCAGATGCAGTCACAAACAAAAAAGGTGAAAATACTAATCATTGCAAATGGGCTACTATTTAAATGTTTTCTGTAAAAAGCTTGGGTGCTGAATATTCATTTGTTGCTTTGCCTGCTTTTGATGTGCATTGTCTCCATCCAAATAAATGCTGTCTAGTAAAATGATGTTATTCTGATGCTTCGGATTCTTTATTTGTTTTTAAGATTTCTTGTACAATAAAGTTTGAGAATCATGACCTCAGGTTAATCTTAAATGAAAACTGGCTCTGATGTTATTGTGGATGGGCTTTAAAATGAATTTTATTTCAAGTGATGAAGGATTTTGAAAGTCTGACAGTAATCAGTGTTGAGCGCTACTTTTAGGTTAATCCTGATTTGTTTGAAAATGATTAACAGTTAAAAGCATGTATTAAAAAAATGTGAGTATAAACTGGAATATTAATTAAATGCAATCAGTTGCATGACTGTAATAAAGTAACTGAAACAGTTCAACTTCTTTGTCATAATGGGCTACATGCACAGCTAGTGTTTTTTAGTAAATGGTGAACTTCCTGTAAAAGCTTTAAGTGACTATTTTCAATTTCATAAGGTTCCTTTTACAGCATCGATGTTGTGATGTAATTTAAATATAATCAGTTAAATAGACTTAAGCATCAATTTGGTTGTTAAAGCGTATAAAGAGATGGAAGACCTTTTTAAGTGCAGCCGCTGTCATTAGCCGCAGACCAGCGCAGAAATTCTATTGAAAATACTGGGGTAAAATTAATTTCCATATTTTAAAGACGGAAAAATATAATTTAATGCTGTGCTTCTTGTTTGGTCTGAGACCCACTTTGTATCGTATCTCAGCCAGGCAGTGAAGATTTCTTTTTTTTAAAGAAATCAGATCTTAAACGCTGTGATTTTGTATGGGATGACAATTAACTGGAAGCCCTGGGGCTGGCTGACTGAAATTAAAAGTCTGTGTGCATATACCTTATTGCATCTTTGCTGGAGGAAGTAGTGTATTAATCACTCTTTCGCATGTTTTTTTTTTTTCAGAAATCTAGTCATGTGTTTTTATTATTCTAAATTATTAAAATGATCAGAAATATCAACAAGTGAAGTTTGGATATTGACATTGAGTTCTGACGTCAACCTGATTTACATTTCCAAACAAGATGCAGCATCACCCATGACGTTAGGGTACAATGTTTATCTGACGTCATGTTGACGCCTTGTGCCTGCTGTTTGTTTAAGGCCATTTCAGTTATCATACAGTAAACATCTGTCATCTTCTCATCAGTGACATGCATCTAAACAGTCTCTGGGTCAATGCGTGTAAAGATTTTGGACATCTTCTTAGACACTTTTCTTGCTTCCTTCCTTTTTCTTGCTTACAATCAGTTTGCTGCAATTATAAAGCGCACGTCTTAATGTAGTTCATTATGATGCGAATTAACTTCTATGTGCGATTTGATTGGACAGGAATCACAGGACTGATTTTTCTAATCCCTATAGACAAGAAAACATAAAGTAGTCACAGCAAGTTAAAGGAGAGGGGGGAGTAAATGTACCAATACAGCTCTAAAAATGCACTCATGTGAAAGTAAAAGTTCACATTTTTAAAACTACTTAGTAAATTACAAGGTCACACTTTATTTTGATGGTCTGTTTGTTGAATTTAAGTTACATTGCAGCTAATTCTCATTAGATTATAAGTAGACTGTTAGGTTAGGGTTAGGGTTGGGGGTAGGGTTAGTGTAAATTGACATGTACTTGCAAAGTTTCTTATAGTCAGTTAAATGTCTGTTGAATGTCAGTATCAACAGATATTAAATAGACAGTCTACTAATACTCAAATGGACCATCGAAATAAAGTGTTACCAATTCCTGAGCAAAACTACTCAGTTACAGTAGTTTGAGTATTTGTAATTAGTTCGTTTACACCACTGGTTGTAAGCTAAATTAGCCATTCAAATATAGATTTTATCTGCTGGCAGAAATCAAACCATCCAAGTACCTTTTGGTATTTGGTATTTTACATTCGCGCACAGTTTAGAAAGGATCCTGCAAAAGTTTAGATTACTGTGAAAAGAAAATTTTCTCAGAAAGAAACTTCTGCAGCCTAAACTGTTCAAATGCTTATAGCGACACAGGGACTGACATTTGTTCATTCGTTTGCAGGTACTCTGAGAGTGTTTGCCTGGAGTTCCGGTGAGTACTGATTCATAGATCTTTTTTTTTTTTGTCTGTTCTGTTTCATAAGTGCCACAATATGCCGCTAACGTCTCATCAAATGCGCTAAGTGTTCCAATCGCTTCAAAACTCAACAGGAGCCCACACAGTTTCTCCCTGTAGTGCTGGCCTGTTTTCAGAGCCAAACCATCCTCATTCAAGTCCGCTCCCGCTTCCTCTCTCTCTCTTCGAACAGCAAAAAATCCCTTTTTGTCTTTCGCTCAAAGTGGATTCTAATCCGTTTATTAGCCTGAAAGCTACTGGGATGTGAAGACAAACCACATGATTCCTCTGCCCCTGCTCCAGTCTCCGTCCCCCCCACCCCTTGGGAGGAGAATCTCGCTTCATACTAGCAGCTAGCATGATTTATACTTCTGTCGGCTCTTGCTATCTCCCCTAACACCCTGTAATGTGTCCCTCTTGCTGTGCCGCCCTGGCCGGGCTAAACAGCTAAACGACTGACAGTGAAACAGCACTGCTGGGTCAAATGAGCCAAAACCCGTCATGTCCTCTACTCTTCTAATTAACAGCCATTGCTCTCAATTACCAACACACACATACACACACTGCTTCTATCGCTAGTGGCTCAAACTAGCATTCTTTTACATTATCTGCAGCAGGGGCTTAGCAACAGTTACTTTAAGGATGCCATGAAATCGTTGTCTTTAATGTGTCGATTTCCTATTCAAACAGTAAGTCAGGGGACATTGCAGAGCACAAACACAAACATGATTTAGTACATGCTACTTAGGGATTTAAGAAAACATCATGTTTTTTTTTTTATATATAGTCTGGAGGAGTTAATGATAGTTGCCAAGTGTCAGAGAAAATCTTTTAAATGATCTTAATTGTTTTTTAAGCTGAAGTCAAGACCTGTTTATTTCTATGGAGCTTTATACAATACAGAATTGTCAAAGCAGTTTCATTGAGGTCAACAAGAAAATGGAAACTATGGAAATAATTCTGTTGTAAAGCATCACACTAAGTACTTTTGTGTTTAAAGGACATCTAATAGATGTCTAAACATAGACGTCTTGGCTAAAACAAGCCTAAATTTGGGCTGTCAGTGAAAATCTAATTCCAAAACTAGAACTATTCCAATTCCAAAACTATTCATCAAATGCTTAGTAGACAATTTCACATGTGTAGACATTTATTCCCGTGTATTTAAGGATTAGTTTATTTTCTGGACTATTGTCTATTAATAATAGTACTGACGGTGCAAATTTAGCCTTGATTTAGTCAAGATGACTATGTTTCAATAGTATCTGGATGCAGTCTTTATGATGCAAGCTGATACTGCATCTCTCAGCGATGCAATGTCAGACACAATGCACTTAATGGAGCTTGTGTCATCACTGTGGGGGGTAGGGTAAGGGGTGGGGTTAGGTTAGCCCATTCAAAAGCATTGCATGCAGCTCGGATTGCATCTGCACCAGGTCTGCAGCCAGACCCCTCTCCTATGTTTAGACATCTGTTAGACTTCTTTAAAACAGATAAAGCTTGCTGTCATTAATTAGAAATCCAGTTTTGGTTTTACCAAAGGTAACATTGCTATTCAGTTTGAGTAGGTTCATTGTTGATTCAATTCAGTTCAATATCAGTGCCGATGTTGCAGGTTGCGATTCAGCTGCTCTGATTGTGTCGTCATCCAGATTGATTCAGTTAGAGTTTTCAAATAGTTCTCATCCCATAATGTCAGTAGTCAGTAGTGATGGGTCATTCTTGAACGATTCATTCATTTTGAAAGATCTTTTATGTAACTCACGAATGATGAGTCCTCTCAGGGAGGGATTAATTTGTTTGCGCATGTGATGGAAAGATTAGTTAATTTTTTAAGTCCTCTATCGAGTTTGAGTTGTTTGTTTATCACGTGAAAGACAAAAGCTAATCATATGCAGTCAGAGCCAGATAAAGATTTGATCCGTTCATCTCTCGAGTCTCTGGTTTGAGTCGTTCGTTTATCACATGAAAGACAGAAGCCAATCATATGCATTTGGAGCCAGAAAAAGATCCGATCCATTCATTTCTTGAGTCCACAGTTTTTACGAGTCATCTTTTTACATGCAGTCACGTGATGAACGAACGAGTCAAAAACCCGAAGACATAAAAGGCGAACTAATTATAGGTGTTTCTGGCTCAGACTGTACGCGTTGGTTAAGCTTGTATAGAACTATCAGTGTATCAGTGAACGAACAACTCAAACTTGAAGACATGCCAGAAGAAATGGTCAGAACTAATCATAGACAAAACACCAGGTAAACAATGAAGGGTTATTTTCTCTTTCTTAGTATAATAGCATTCTAATTATGACTTGTTTGTAGTGTGATCAACATTTGGGCTAGTTGTAGATGTGTTTGGAAGCAGCTTGTAACATTATCGTAACGTTATTTTGGCAAATTGAACGAAATGACTAGAAAAAAGATTTGTTCATTTCGATTTTCTCAGTAAGAGTCAGTAAAATGATACGAACTTTCCATCACTAGTAGTCGGTAGCATAAACTACAATGGAAATACATTAACCTAATCAATTCCAGCATGGGCATCAAAAAATTATGTGATTTTGTTTTAACAGATCATGTGATAACAAAAATAGCCATGATAAGATGGCATTAATGGACAAACCAGCGGAGTGACCACATTGCACAACATATGAAAAGTTCTTGGTTATTCTAAAATCAATTTGCCTTTGATTTGCTTTAACCCTAGCCCTTATTGCTTTAACCCTAGCCCTTAGCTTCCAAAGGACATCTGAAGCCTCCAAAAGCCACCGCATATTCATTGTATTGAATCTTCATCTTCTGAGGTGCAAGTAATTTATTTTTTAAGAAAAAGTCCCACATTGGCTTCTACCGGAGCTAATTCAGGTTTTCTTTTTGATTTTGGCACCAGTTCATCAGGAAGTTACGATTTTGTTCACTTTGACTCGAACCGGTGCTTTAGTCACAAAAGTTTCATGCAATATTGCAGTTTTGCACATAAATCTGATTTGCATATTTGAATGGAAACACAGCAAGTGTGGTTATATTGATATTTAAGTTAAACTGAGCAAGCCAGAGGAGAACTTAACAACCCAAAAGAGCATTGATGTAAAGAACCTAAGAAATAGGGGAGGAAAAAATAAATAAATAAAGCTCTTCTCTGGCCTGAGCAAACAAAGAAGGTAAAGCTACTGTTTAGGTAGACGACCGGCTCTCATTGGTCTTCAGCATGATGGGTGACCTTCTAAATTGAACCGTTGATCCCAGTCTTGACATGACGTGCTCAAGCTGGCCGGGGGAATCTGCTGAGGGCTCATCTAGTCGTTTAGGTCATCATTGAGGATCTGTCCTAAGGGCTCATCTCACTGAGGTCTTTCTGCTTGTGAATGCAGCTCCACTATCTGGACTGAATATTGGATTTAGACTATGATCACTTTGAATATGAAAAATGCTGCCTCTGCACAAAGTATATGGTGCTAGGAAAGACAACAGAATTCAATGATCAAGTTAGATGATGTCTTTTGAAAGACCTTTATATGATTCATTTACCAAAGGTGCCATACATGTATTCTTTGCTTTTTATGATATCCCACAATCTTGTGTGCTTGATTATGTGAGAGTGGAGCTTAGAGTCTGTGTAAACCAAAAGTTGCTGACACTATTACTTCAGTATGTTGATGTTCTTTCAACTGAAACAGAATATTGAGTAGGGGTAGGGTTTTCTTCAGCGTATCGATTCATCATAGCAAACTAACAGTAAGAGTGGTTACGAACATTGCAAAGGAAGCCATCAAGTTGACTCAAGTTGATCAAATTGCAAATGGTCAGACTTTACCAAATTAAGCTAGCAAGTTTTGATTTTACAACTTTACATTGGCTTTAAATTGAATGAATGAAAGAATGAAGGAACATGTTATCTTTAAATTGCAAATTGGTGCTGAGCTTTGTGTGCTTGTTTGGTCAACCCTTTTGTCCACTTTTGATGACACGCAATTGCTGCAAGTTAGCTGCTTAGGCTTTTGGACTCAGTAAGATGATAATAAATGGTTCATATTTTGATCCTGCTTGTTTTGCTTTGTAATGCATCTTCTAGCAATGATACACCTGTTTTCTTCAAGCCGAGGTAGTGTGTGGTTCTCAGTTGTTTAGTGTACGATGCCCAGTTTTTCCCCTGTAATCATTCTTAGAGTCAGCATGCATAAAGCCTAGTGTTTTAAAATCTGTTGAGATTCTGGTCAAATAATGGAAACTTCACAAATCAGTAAATAAGGACCTGGCATGAGCATCGTACAGTGTTGTCATCTATACATGAAACATTTCACTAGGTCAAAAAGTCGATTTTTTGCCCAAAATGATTGACAAATATTTAATTTTGTAGATTGCACAAATAATATGCTAAATAAACCGTGCTGCATTCGAATAGTGAATACAATGTAGAGATTTCTACCATGTACTAAAGTGGTGCAAATGCTAAATCAGTAATGCTTTAAATAAAATAATGGTCCATTAGTTAATGCTAGTTAATGTATTTTTTAATTCATAGTTCAACATTTACTAATACATTATTAAAATCCAAAGTTGTGCACAACTTTAGCTTTTTATTAATGCACCAATTTAACTAGGATTAACAACTAGCAACTGTGTTTTCATAACGTTAACAAAGATGAATAAATATTATAGTGAATCTATTGTTCATAATGCTGATTTGTTCATGTTGAAACATTAAAAAATGATTATTTTAGTCCTAAAAATGACACAGATTGATGCCATATTCAAATTTACATATTATGTGGGAGCAATTACTGTATGTCTAAGTAAGACTGAAAATAGCTCACAAATAAAGTTTTAGGTCTTGATCCGATAATTGGCTTTAAATTCAAATGAGGTTTTGCTCTTTTCAAAAGAGGGTGGGGCTACAAATACCTATGTGTCAATCAAAGTGTTTGTGCTGACTGTCTTTACAGTGTAATTGCCTACCTGTCAACATTGGGATGTAAAAACATGGAATACAACACCCCCAACGCCAACCCCCCAACACAAACACACAAAATAAAAACAACAACTCAAAACTACCCACAATATCTGTAAAAATGACCCCAAACTCCTTAATATGTTAATTCAGAGCAGTTTAATTGTATTTAATTTGTTATGGGGAGAAAATTAGCTTCAAATGACAGAATACATAGCAAACATTATTAAAAAATATATTAAAGCTACTCTTGTAATTTAGTGTAGAGCAGCAAATCTTTCATTTTGATCCACTGTTTCGTTTGATAACAGAGCCGTCACCTTAAGAATGTACAGATCTATGACGAAAGCATTCGATTACTTCCGTAACTGTTTGTGCTCTATTAAAACAAAATGATTTGTGTTTAAAGACACCAGGACGGACATGTTTACCTATTATTAAGTGAATTATTGGGTTTAAAAACACACCCAAATCCCAAAGTATCCACTTTCGTTCCTATCTGGTCAGCACCAATACATGCAGACTGATTCAGACGCAGCATAGAAAAGGGTAATGATCGAGGCATAGATTTGGATGGAAATGAAGGGGAATGCGGCCGTTTTTATATTCATATCAACCTGCTTTCAATCCAAAATAAAATCTCACAAATCTCTTAAACAACTTTTGCAATTATATCACATTTGAGATCGGCTCTGATGAAAGATGAAAAAAACGGGAAAATACTTAATTGAGATGATAGCGAGATAGAATGTAAAATACAGGAGAATCTCAGCAAAAACGTGAGCATTGACAGGTATGTGATTATAAAAAAAAATTAGAAGCTGGTTATAATCACAGACTGTTGCCATTATTACCTCCTGTAAAAGTTATTTGTGCATGACAGGTCTGCTTTAAAGCACGTTTTGAACTATTAACACAACATTTGACACATTTTTGACACATTAGAAGCATCTATACAGGTAAACCTGAGCTTTATGTGTGTTTACTACCTAATTTAATGCCCAAGATGGCCACCAAATGAACCAATCTGTCTTTTACCCACCTCTGATTGAACAAGCAAACCAATGTTGTAATCTTTCTGAAAACTGGCAAGCGAAGAGCATTTAGCATTAGAAAATATTACGTCATCTAATTAATATTCATGAGCCAAGCTGATAAGATTTATAATACACTCCCCCTCCATTTTTCAAATTGCTCCTGCGGCCAAAATCTGCTCTCTCTTTCTCTCCCTCTCTCTCTCTCTTGCTCTCTGAATGCTCCAGGGTGAACATTTTGAGATACATAAGCCAAAATAATACAGCACTCACTGTAAATATTTACCATTATATATTAGACAGTCTGGCCAGTGTCCCCCAGCCCAACATTAATCATCATTCATCTATCAAATTGAGTTATGACTGAATGATCAATACTGACACAGGTGCCAGATCTTATTTACCACAGAAAGAGAGGGAGGGAGAAATAAAGGCCCTTCTTTGTTCAGATACGAGCACAATATGTCTGCCCGCTAAAGTCTCTGTGACTGGTGTAATGTTTATTCCGATAGGAGTGACCAGACAGGGGCTCTTCATCAAAGAAACCCGTTGTTCAAGCGGGACCAGATGAAAAGAGCTATTCGCTTTCCTTTGATATCTAATATCAGCTGTTGAAAAATTAAAGAAGAAAGACAAAAAAAAAATCATATAACAGAATTTTTTTTCTCTGTCTGTACCTGAAAAGGTTTCATAAACATTATGTAAGCATCTTCTGAGCTCAACAACTCAGTACATATGAACAAAAAGGTAAATCTCTCAAGAACTATTAAGAAATGTTCATGTAACTCAAAAATCTGAAAAAAATCCAATCAAATTAATTTAATAAATAAATTGAAAAAAAAACTATTTTAGGACCATTAAGATATTTTATCAATTTAAGAATAATTACATAATAATAATAATAATAATAATAATAATTAAATAAACTGCAGCCAATTGTCTATTTTTTACAGAATTGTCCTATTTTATTCTATTTTTTTCTTTATAGAGTGAAATATTGTTTTCACAGATTCATTCAGGATTTTAAAATTCCACCATTAAATTTACAGAGAATTTCTTGTATTTTGGTATTACATTTTTTTCTTATATTTTGGTATTACATATTTAAGTTTTTAGAAAATTCTATATTTAGAATATAATTCTATAGACAATTCTATAGGATACAAAAAAGATGTTATCTGAATTATCTATTGTGTTGTCTTGACCCTATTGAGATTTAGGTTTATTAAGATTGACTTCTCTAATCCATCATCCCTCTTTTTTGCTTCATACAAAAAATCTATCAGGAGCAATGCTTAGTCTAAATCAGATCACCATCATATTATTTAAACTTTGTTTTGTCGACTTTCAAAACTCACTGCGTGCCGACACCTCTGCATAAAAGATTGTTACATTGGCTTTATAACACATGAGTGGTGAGTGAGCAATGCGGCTATTTTTTCGGCATGCCATGTTCACAAACGGGACTTACCGGAAGCAGCACATCATCGTCAAGCAGGAGCGGTGCGATATGTTTAATTTTTTTTTTTGGTTTTTCTGTGCACATGCTCAGTTTGCTTTTTGACAAACAAAAAATATAAACATATAAACAATTTTATTGAAAAGTTGTAGTTTGTAATTATTTTTTTTTGCAATATTTTGCATGAATTTTAAAGTATTATCTTTCCTTTTCTAAATATGTTCTGTGGCTAAAATATTATTTTAATAAATATATCTGTTTAACAAATCTGTTATGTTTAAGCGCACCAAATTATATTACCCATGTTCACTGTGAGAAATGGATAAAAGTATATTCATTTTCAAAATGGGGTGTACTCACTTATGCTGAGCACTGTATAAATTATATGTATGTATGTGTATGTGTGTGTGTGTGTGTGTGTGTGTACTATAGGTGTACTCGTTTATGCTGAGCACTGTATATATGTATGTATATGTTTACTTTTCTCGGGGTCAATAGTTGTGCTTATCATTTTGGATCTCTGTGTATTTTCCTTCTCTCTGTACATGTTAAAATGTTCTATAATAATCTACAATGTTTGATTTTTTGTCATTTTTGGAAATAATATTTAATTCATTATAAAATTATATATCTATAAAATTATTAAATCTTTTTTAACTATTAAATAAAAAAATGTGTTTTCATCTGTTACACCATATACTTGTTCCCAACATTTCTCAATAACCCTGCACTTGTATAACTGGCAGAATAATAACTATTGCCAAATAATATCCACCTCACACACAGACAAAACGCCTTTTTTCCTCTCTCTCTAACAAATAAATTCATAGAAACACTCAAAGTAATAACAGCTTCAGTTAACTGCCGCCAGGGAAGTGAATTAATGTGTGACAGATATTTCTCATGGCTTAAGTTCAGTGAAGCTTCACCGTTATAAAAGTAGCCAAGCAGCACTTCTGTCTCCAGGTAATCAATTAATGTTTGCTTCAGACTTAACAAGCTCGGATTATGTTTAAAACAGATCCTTTATGGGTTTGGAGACTATGAGAATTTGCTGCTTTTGCTGATGTCAGGCACCACAATGTGTCAGGTGAAAATTTGTGATCTTTCAACAGTAACTTTTCATCTTCGGTGACCTACAGCATCCCAATTCATAGATAATCCCACTGGAGCAATGCATTGTGCAACGGCTAAATAAAACCCTGGCATTCATTTGTGTCAGGTATTCCATAAAATACACACACAACATATTTCACTTAGTGATATTCTTCAAGAAAGGTACTTGCTATCAAGAAAGCACTATAACATATAAATAATTGTGTAGTATTGTGTGTAATTGTGTTGTATCATGTATTGTTTTATTGTGTGTTGTGCATTTTTGTGTTGTTTGTTATTGTCTTGTGTCTAAGGGTGCTTTAACACTAGCACATTTGGTCTGCGCTCGGATTTGTTGGATGTCAGAGTTCTGTACATTTAGCCATTGTATACTGTACTTCCGAACTCTCGTTCCTGAGTCAGCCTGAAAGAGGTGTTCTGGTGTACGGTTCACATGAACTCTGGTCTGGTTCATTTCTGAAGTGAATGCAATCATACCAAATAATGAAAATGAAACAACAACTGTACAACAAGCTTAAGTTTTCATACGTTCATTCGTGTGTGCATATCTGTGATTCACCTAACGTTACCTTTGCAACAAGCAAGTTTGACCCAGTGCAAACACAGTGATAACATCTGCTTATCTCCACAAAAAATTACTTCTGCAGACATTGCATGTTGTTCTGAACATGCAAGTCGCTCTCTTCAAAGTAAAACCAAAAGATTCAGTAAAAGCAGAATGACCGTGATGTGCATATGTCTTTCCATTTTGGTGCCTTGGCTTTTATGGCCATCACCTAGCAACATATGGAGCTAATAATATGCCAAAACAATCTGTATTTTGAATTGTGTTCAATAGTTGTTGAATTATTGACAATTGTAATTTAAAAAATCTGAATTGAGAAATTGTTTTGAAGTTGAATTTCTTAATTTGAATTAGAATTTCGTAACTTGAATATTGAATATTTGAAATTTAAGACAACTGAATTTTTCAAGGCTGAATTTTTTATAGACGTATTTTCAAATTTCAGATTTTTTGCGTTCTGAATTCATTGACTTTTCATATCCTGTTTGTAAAAATATGATTTCAGATTTTCAAGTTGACGAAATTCAGAACATCAGATTCAATATGCTGAAATTCAAAAATTTGTGAAATTCAGATTCAGCCGAAAATAGGTCAGGACACACTTTATTTTGATGATTCGTTTGTTGGTTTAAGTTACATTGCAACTAATTCTCATTAGATTATAAGTAGACTGTTAGGTTGGGGTTAGGGTTGGTGTTAGGGGTAGGGTTAGTGTAAGTTCACATGTACTTGCAATGTTTCTTATAGTCAGTTAAATGTCTGTTGAATGTCAGTATCAACACATATTAAGTAGACAGTCTATTAATACTCAAATGGACCATCGAAATAAAGTGTTACCGGGGGTGATCAAAAGGGAAGAGTATTCAATATTCAAGTTATGCAATTGAAATGAAAAAATTCTAATTAAAAATAAGAAATTCATATTCAAAACAATTCAGATTCATTAAAATACAATTGTCGATAATTTAAATTAACACAATTCAAATTCAGATTGTTTTGGCATATTATTAGCTCCACAGCAACAGCTATACACACAACAGCAGCTTGATGATACAAGCATACCAGGGTGAAAGAATATAAAATACACAAGACATGTCACTCGTATAGTTTGCAATGGGGAAAAGTGTAACGGTTAATATGGCAAATGAAGCCCCACCAACTAGTACAGGAGCCTGATATAGACTGGCGTTTTTCCAACAGAAAAGCTTGGACCAGACGTGTGCTTTTATGACAGTTTGGTGGTCAACAGACACACTGGAATCTCAGCGAATACTTGCTGAATAACCAAGTGCTCTTTGGTTTTGTAATCTGTAATATGTGAGGTAGAGTCTGTCCTGACAAATGCACATCACATGACAGCAACTATTCAAAGCCCCACACACTTGTAAACGAAGAGTTGATGTCATATCTAGAGGATATCCAGCATCAAGACCAAGTTGTGAATTACTTCAAATATATTATCCAGAAGCATGCCACGGTGGCCTAGTGGGTAGCACGTTCGCCTCACAGCAAGAAGGTTGCTGGTTCGAGCCTCGGCTGGGTCAGTTGGCATTTCTGTGTGGAGTTTGCATGTTCAAAAAGATATCCAAAGACATGCAGTACAGGTGAATTGGGTAGGCTAAATTGTCCGTAGTGTATGAGTGTGTGTGGATGTTTCCCAGGGATGGGTTGCGGCTGGAAGGGCATCCGCTGCGTAAAAAATATGCTGGATAAGTTGGCGGATCATTGCGCTGTGGCGACCCCGGATTAATAAAGGGACTAAGCCGACAAGAAAATGAATGAAGAAAATGAATGAATATTATCCAGAAGATGATAATGTGTAGGATGGTCATAAATGAGGTTGGTGTCGTGATCTCATTCCTTTTGAGTGCATATGCGCATCAGCCTGGGTAACCTGAAAAAATGCTGATTTGGTTTGATTTGAACGTTTAGAAATGAAACTTATGAGACAGCTGTTGCTTGAATTTATTGGTGATTCCAAATTTCTAATGTAATCATAAGCTTGGCAAACAGTTTTGGAGATTTTGCTCCTGGCCATAGGAGAAATGGTCGTGCCCAACTGAGCCTGGTTTCTCCCGAGGTTTTTTAATTCTTCACTTTCGCCAATTGGTGAAGTTTTTTCCTCGCCGCTGTCGCCTCTGGCTTGCATGGTTCGGGACTTGTAGGGCTGCGCATCGATGGATTAATCTTCAGTGTTTGGACTCTCAGCAGTGATTATTAAACCACGCTGAAATGAACTAAACTGAACTTCAACACTGAAAACTGGACTGACACTGTTTCAATTTTTTTGTAATGCATGTGAAGCTGCTTTGACACAATCTACATTGTAAAAGCGCTATACAAATAAAGATAAATTGAATTGAATTGAATTTTGATGTTTCCCCAATCAGACAGAGAGGTGTTTCAAAGATAGCTGCCGAGTGAAATGACTTTCCTTATAAGGACTTTGCTAAAACTAATTTGAAGGAGGCAACACGGTGGCTCAGTGGTTTGCAATGTCGCCTCACAGCAAGAAGTCTGCTGGTTCAAGCCCCAGCTTAGTCAGTTTGCGTTTCTGTGAGTTTGTATGTTCTACCTTTGTTGGTGTGGGTTTCCTTCAGTTTCCCACACAGTCCTAAGACGTGCTATAGGTGAATTGAATAAACTAAATTAGCCGTAGTGTACGAGTTTGAATGTGAGCATGTATGGGTGTTTTCCCAGTACTGGGTTGCAGCTGGAAGGGCATCCGCTGCGTAAAACATATATTCGATAAGTTGGCGGTTCATTCCCCTGACTAACCCGAAGGAAATTGATGAATGAATGGTATCACTCCTATTCATTCATTTTTTGGTTTAGTGTCTTTATTAATCCTCAGTCGCCACAGCGGAATGAACTGCCACCTTACCAGCATATGTTTTACGCAGCAGATGTCCTTCCAGCTGCAACCCATCTCTGGGAAACATCCATACACACTCATTCACACGCATACACTACAGACAATTTAGCCTACCCAAGTCACCTCCCACGTGTCTTTGGACTTGTGGGGGAAACCGGAGCACCCCGAGGAAACCCACGCAACCATGGGGAGAACATGCAAACTCCACACAGAAACGCTGACCCAGCCAAGACTCGAACCAGCGACCTTCTTGCTGTGAGGCGAACATGCTACCCACTACGCCTCCGTGGCACCAGTACCGTTAATGTTTGTCCAACTTAACCAGACCTTGTCTGTTTTTTTCTCATCTCTTTTGTCCCTAGGTCACCTTTTACTAGGTCTAGGCTTACTTGTTATTGAACTCTGCAGAACCATTAAGCTACACCCATCACAACATAGTGATTACCAAACACTATAACCAGAAATAGAGAGCTCAAAAAGCCAATGCAAACAACACACTCACCAGCCTATTAAAAAACTGGTTATTAAACCTTAACATTATATAAGTGATGTTATATAAGGCCAACAGACTACTAAAAATACAGACTCTTTCTGCTTGACCTCATATATACAGTAGGGCAGTGAAACATTAATAGATAAAAGGTGGGCTCGAAAATTAAAACATTTATGCAACTGCTGTGTGTGCATAAATCCGTGAACTCTTCAACTTTTGCTCTAATGTACTCTCAAAAAGATGAATCACGATTAAGTGTATTCATTCATTTTCTTTTCGGCTTAGTCCCTTTATTAATCCGGGGTCGCCACAGCGGAATGAACCGCCAACTTATCCGGCATTTGTTTACGCAGCGGATGCCCTTCCAGCCACAACCCATCTCTGGGAAACACATCCATACATTCTCATTCGCACACATACACTATGGACAATTTAGCTTACCCAATTCACCTGTACCGCATGTCTTTGGGGGAAACCGGAGCACCCGGAGGAAACCCACGCAACCACGGGGAGAACATGCAAACTCCACACAGAAATGCCAACTGGCCCAACCGGGACCTGCCCCAACCGGGGATCGAACCAGCGACCTTCTTGCTGTGAGGCGAACGTGCTACTCACGCGCCACCGTGGCGCCCTCCTTACAATCAATTGAATGCTATTAGATTTAATCAATTACAAAATGTGAATATGGTATAAATATATCTAGCTGTAGAAAAAGCCTGATCCAATTAGTTAAGTTTTATGAGATTGGTTTACTTAATATTCAGGGGCAAAATTGATGCAGCTCCATACTCCACACGATAGATTAAATCCAATGTGATTTAAATTAAAATGAAGAAAATAAAACACTTTGGACTCATTAATATTATTAGATTAATCTTGTTCCTGTTTGTCTCATTTATGTTTAATTAACAAATATCAATTAATGTTCATTCATTCATTTTCCTTTTCGGCTTAGTCCCTTTTTTAATCTAGGGTCACCACAGCGGAATGAACTGCCAACTTATCCAGCATATGTTTTATGCAGCGCATGCCCTTCCAGCTGCAACCCATCTCTGGGAAACATCCATACACACTCATTCACACTCATACACTACAGACAATTAAACTTACCCAATTCACCTATACCACATGTCTTTGAACTTATGGGGAAACCGGAGCATCTGGAGGAAACCCATGCGAACACGAGGAGAACATGCAAACTAATTAACCAGCAAGTTATACTCTACACTATAAACATTTGATGTTTGTTCAAACTATATATTTAAAATGAGCTGAAACAACACAATTCTTGAGACTTTTTTTTTTTTGCAGGACAACTAAATTGTTTTATGTTCAATCCACTTAAATTGTAAAAACTAATAAGGTGACTTATAGGTGCAGTGTAAGTTTGACAAACAGTGGTTGAACTAGGTATTGCATTCCTGGATCAAAACACATTTTCACTCGATCAGCACCTCCTCTGATGAGTCCACAAAAGGTTGCCAGATTGACATAAGTGTGCTTATCGAGCCTAAAGGCTGATTTAAAGGGCACCTACGGTAAAAATATATACTTTTTAAGCTGTTTAGACAGACATATGTGTAGGTATAGTGTATAGACGGTCATATTGGGGTGATAAAACACACCCAGTTCTTTTTTTTTAATTAACAACATAAAAACGGTGGACCAATTAGAGCGGTTTTAAGACCGACCACAACTTGACGTAGGAGTGTGGTGCCCCTGCCCACCGACATGATTGACAGCTGCTTATTAAAAGGTCTGTTCAGTTCGCTAAGATCATTAATCATCATCAAATGTGATCAAGAGTGCATTTCACAAGTTTAAATTGTTGTAAAACAGTGCATGTTTGTAATGAATTACAGCGATTTACTTCAGATTTACTTCGTCACCACAGCAGTGTGGCAGGACAATTATAAAAAGAAGATGATTCAATCCTGGTTTGTGGATGTTAAATCAGGTTTATTTTGTACCCTTACAGACACATTCTACAGACACAAAAGACTTATATTAAATCTAGAAAAAGGGGTAACCTAGGTGCCTTGAGGCTGATTTTAACCGTTTTACCTAAAAGCAACGACACACGATGGAAGGAATATTTTCCATATTAAAAGGAGTTTTTGTCCTAACCAACACCTGAAATTTCTATTTTAGGAATGGCTTCTATTTCTCACAGGTGAACAACAGGATGAATTATGATCACCTCATGTGCTTTATTCAGTGTTGAATGCTAATAATGTGAGCTTGAATGACATTTTACATGACATTTATTGCCATACTACTGAAAGCAGCAGCAGATAGTTCACCTCAGACCTTGAAAATAAAATAAACTGTCTGAAATTGAACTGTGACTCAGTGCAAGTCAACACATATCAGTGATTTAACATGTACATTTAATAATGTTAAAGAGGTTTAACATGTATAAATCAGATTAGAAACCTAAACATTTCATTGGAGTGCAGTGAGTGTACTATTATGTGCTGTTGAATGGCTGTATTTAAATTTCTGTCGTGTTTCTTCTGGTGCAAACAGACAAACTATTTATCACTGCAAATCTCGTCAAGTAATGTGTTGTTAGGACATAGGGATACAATGTAACCTGCTCCCCTAATGTTTACATTGATAATATTTATTTTATTTGCTAATTAATAACCACCACTCATATGGAACTCTGAATCTGTGTCTCATTTTGGAGGCTGCTTCTGTCCAATGCAGAGATCGCATTTACGGTCGCGGGCACATGCTTTGGAAGCCTTCCCGACTGAACAAATCAAATACACTGTTTTCCAGGAAGGCTAACCTGGTGTGATGAAATAAAACTGGCCTAAGTAGCAGTGGGCGGGTTAAAAGAACCAAATCAATGACAGCGTTCCAGCACGTAACTCACATTTTCAAAGCAGAATTTCTGACTTCAGCATTGTTTTCCAGATAAACAAGAATGTTCACTTAGCATGTTCCTTAAATATCTGCAAACATATTATGGTATTTTTTATGCTTAGAAGCTTCAAAAGCTTCCATACAGCACCTTAATTCCTTTATGTGGTCCCAGCACAAATCAGTTGTGTGTAACCCAGCATTTTTTTTACAGTGTATGGGCTAGAGCTTCAAAAGTAAAGCCAAGCAGGAGAATAATGGTGTATGAAACCTACTGCACTGCATGTGTGTGTGCGTGTGTGTGTGATTATGACCTTTCTATGTTTGCAGGATAATTCCCCTTTTTGGCCCTGTGCTCTTCCGGGCCCCGTTACTCCAAACAAACAGAGCTGGCGTTCCGGAGGGCTTTAAGCTAATGTAGAAACACTATCCTCCAGCTTTAAGAGCGCATGTTAATGCCCGCATCTGCGGTGGACAGGCTCAGCTACTGCAATCACACTGGCCTTGCAGAGCCGCAGCTCTCTCCTTATTAGCAGGCCTGACAACACACCGTAGACAGAGCAGAGGGGATTAGACTGGACTCTAGAGAGAAAAGACAGAAGCACTCAGTCCGGACCGCCCGTACATGTGTATTGAGCAACTCTCACTGGGTTTTAAAGAAGGATATGAGCAGTGCCAGACTGGCTGTGACTCAAACTGAGAGAGAGAGAAAAAAGTGAGAAATATCTAATGCTGTCAGTGTGTGATAAAAGATGCCCTTACAGAAAAAAACTTTTGATTTAGCAACAACATTTTTGGCAGAGTGGTTCCGATAGTTTTTATTTTATTTTATTTTATTTTATTTTATTTTATTTTATTTTATT
>CAIGQQ010037491.1:403393-415220 GCA_903798035.1 Danio albolineatus | reverse complement strand
ATATATTTGAAGGCCATTCTGTTTTGTGATTATATTATATAAATTCATGCAGAGGCATAACAAGGAATTCTGAACCCAATGCACTGGTTTATACTCCAGGCTTTTGGTACAAATCCCATTCGGGTACACCTCCAAACCTCTGGGGCCTGTGCACTTTGGAAAAAGCTAAATACAGGTGTAAACAAGGTCTAAAAGATTCTGAAACATTCCAGAGGGTGTCAACAATGTAACAGTCAGACTGCTTTTAGTGTAAACTCATATGCTTATTGACCCAACAGAAGGCAAGAAACAAGATATACCAAGGTATGCTTTGCTGCATTGTAGTTGCCATCCACATCCTTTTCACTCACTTATGATACTCATTATTAAAATAAAATTAATAATGTTTTCAATTATTAATATTTTCTTTTACTACGAAATTCCTATGTTTGTTCTTTGACAAAATGAATTAAATAATTAGGATTGCCAAATCACCCACACTGCTCTCAAAATATATGATGTATTAAAACAACGAAATTTCAACAGCTGAGCGGAATCGCGGAAAATAAACCTTGTGGCTCCGATCAACGAATGACATGTTTAGTTTTTGACTAAATGATATGACTATCTGTTTCCCAGAGATGGGTTGCGGCTGGAAAGGCATCCGCTGCGTAAAAAATATGCTGGATAAGTTGGCGGTTGATTCCGCTGTGGCGACCCCGGATCAATAAAGGGACTAAGCCGACAAGAAAATGAGCGCATGACTATAAATTTTGGTCTGTTTTAAAACATTCTACTGTAAAAGCGGCAAGCAACATTGTGACAATTATAATCCCTGTTAGGAACAAGTCAGTTGATCTACAGGGATGAAAGCACTCGTCATACAAGAAAAAACAGCTGAAGTAACAGGTATCACCAGCGTTCAACATGAATTAAAGTGCATCTTTATGTCTGAGCTTTGAAATAAATCAGCAATGACGTAGAGGAGAAGGGCACAACGGGAGCCAAACTGATTTAAACGGGGGCCAGTGACTCTGTGGCCCCGCCCCCGGTAACTGTTTCAGTTATTATTATTACAATCCCACATATTATTATTATGACTACTGTATTTTATAGTGTTTTTATTGTATGTCTGTAGCAATATGGTGATGCCCATGATAAATTTCCTTTTGTTTTGTGCTCTAGAGTCATGAGATAAAAATTAAATCACTCAAGGATTATTTAAATTATCTAAAAGACACATTTTTGTATGAACCAATTTACAGAATATACAGACTGTTCAAAATGTAGTCCGTCCCATTTAGTTTCACCTTAAGTGCCTTACTGCAGCATTGACTTATGTTTAGCTTTTTTATTATTTTCATAATCGACATTATGCCATAAACGTTGTCGATAAAGCTTAACTTGTATTGAACCCGGAATATTACTTTAAAAGCTGGATTATGTCCAGTTTGTTGATCCAGAACACAGCGCTGAAGGTCACTGCAGAGCACGACACACACACACAGCTTTGATAGTACCGTGGCAGCACTCTGTCTTTGTGATAACAGATAACCTATGATTTACCTCAGGGATCTGACAGCTTTACCCTGAGAGACAATGGCGCATGTATAGACCCGTCTGCAGGAGGCGCGCGGTAAGACAAGAGGGTGGAGTTTCTGTCTTTGCTGACTCCATCTGTTCAATGTTAAGACTGACACACTCACATACAAGCAGACTGAACCAGAATGAGCAAAACAGCTTCATCACGCCGAGTGTCAGTCTGTAAACGCATGAGTCACTCTTCCTATAAATGTGGATTTGAGGTTAAAAACCAGGGAACTTCCCCCCCAAAAAATAAAAATAAAATAGATCAAACACACCAACGCTTGAATCCTTTAATAACCTAAAAGAATATCTTCCATCCGCTTTGTGGAAGATATAATATGTCCTAAATCTTTCTCTTTTATTTTTGCTAAAGTGTTCTTTTTGAGTTTCTTTGCAATATCCGCTCCATCTCTGAAGCCAAGTTTGGATGTACTCCTGAACAGGTGATCAATAATAGGGACTGTAGTGGTGAGAGAAAGAGCAAGAGAGAGGGAGAGAGTTCTCAAAATATCACAGAAGCTCAGGAGAGTATGTGGTGTATATATATATATATATATATATATATATATATATATATAGAATAGAGAAAAGATTAATTTCATTGTTGATGGTAGACTCTTGACAAGTAGAAACGGGTAAGAGTTGGTCCTCTAATGAGTATGATTGGTTTAAATCCCAGACTGGTGATTCATGTTGAGGAAAATGACTGTACTTCTGTATCATCACTGGGTCATTGACCACAGGATTAGTGCAGGAAGTAAACTGCACAGGGCAGTGTCCTGTAAGTAACGGTAGGTCAGATAGCATTTGATAAATGACTAAAAGCTGTATCAGCCATTAGACAGTTAGGCAATGATACGTATAGTGTGTCAACATCATATAGCTTTTGTAGCCCACATAGCAAAATTTATCTGGGCCAGATATGGCCCACAAAATCAGCATTTGCTTGGCCCTCATGCCACAGTGAATTAAAGTACATGACTGAACCAAGTCTGGCTTCCATACAAGGGGCACACATAGATTTTCAAAGTAGTCGTGTCACAGATGTTTTTCACACTGCACGACTATCTGGGCTAGCGTTTTGTTGCTGCTTTGTTTACACTGCAAGATGGATCGGCGACATGGAGTTTCACACTGCATGACTTCAAAATAGGAAGAATCGCAGACAACTTTGTCCAAACTACGTCTCACACCAAAAAACACGTAGTATATCTTTTGTTATTAACTACATAATGAGAAGGAAGCATTTGATGGGGTAGAAAATGCACATATTTGCTCACCTAGCTTTGAAGGGAATTACCAATTTCTCCTCAACTTTTTTTATTTTTTGACCAGGTTTAGGTTGTGATATTGCTCACATGACACGTCAAACAGACACAGGCGCTCATGCCAAATTTACACTCATTTTTCCTCCCTTTCTTGTGTCAGAATAAACTGAAAATGAGCGTTTTTAACTTCTCCCTCAACCGCCCGCTGGCCTGCAAGTACCCACACTAGTGAATGCTGCTCTCTCATTGGCTGTAGGTGATCGCCAAGGTTATTTTTAGTCAAAACACATTTCACACGCCATGATTTGAATCGCAGACAGCTCCAGATATTCAGCACGCCAAATATAAAAAAAACATCGGTGACTCATCTGCGATTCTCTCAGATCGCGTCTTTGATAGTTCATAGTCAATATAGTTCATATTGTGAGATTATTACTCGCATGAACAAGCATTGATTTGCCTTTGATTTCAAGCTATTGTCTGCGATTTCTCAAAACCAGTCGGCGAGTCAAAATCGGGGCTAAAATCATGCAGTCTGAATTCGGAATAAGTTAATAACCCAAAACTGGGTCTGAACTGGGCCAGATAAGTTGGCGTTTTACAACTGCAGTGAATTTGATAAACTCATGAAGCATTTCACGTTATGGGTGTACTTTTTCTTGAAGGGACCTGATTGGTAGAACGTTTTCTTAACTCAAACATATGTATTTCAAAAGTGGGTCAATATAGGTCAAACTTACGTTGCACACATAAGTGGCACTCATAACACCTGGGCCAAATACTACATTTGATATCTGGCCCAAGTCTTGATTGTCGCCTATACGATGGTGGCAAACCCGTGCCATGTTTGGGCCACATGCTGTATGCCAGTGCTGGACGAATGCCTGCTGTGCCAGCTTTATTCCAAATCTGGACCAGAACTCTTTGCTACCTGGAAGGTTTGTTCTGAAAACCGCTCTGTGTTTTCTACACTTTTTATTGTTTGTTTGTTCGATTGTTTTACAGTGGCTTGCCTAGTTATTGCAGTGAACAACGCAGAATTATTTTGAATATTTGAATTCATCAACAACACCTCAAAGGCTTAGTTTCCACTGCCAGTTAAATGTGACCCAATTCCGATTTTATGCTCATATGTGTAACGTGTAAACACGAAAAAAATCGCACGCATTCGGATATTTAGAGATCGGTATGAGGCCTCCTTCATATGTTGAAATAAATCAGATACAAATTGGATATCTGACAATGTGACTATCATGTAAACAGGCAGATTGGATTTATTGTGGCATTCCGTTTTGTAAGCCATAAATCGTGTGACAATGTGATACTTCTCTGCAGTTTAATGGCATAGAAGGAAGAGCGTGTGTGGAGACGCCGACACGGTAAACAACAACAACAGAGGAAACATGGAGAAGGAAAGTGGTTATGGTCGATGGCAGACGTTACCTGCCTCGTATTACCTCGTATCACACTAATAAATCAAAATACACAGGGCTTTCTGCAAATGTATCATCTGATCATATTCAGATCATATCAGTGCTTTATTTGAGGTACACCAGAATGCATTTGCTGTATTCACACTTGCCCAGATCAAGAAAAGTTTGGTTGCAGTCAGCACTTGCACTATCAGGAATATGCACTATTAACATTTACACCTATTCCAACCCTAAACCTACCCCTTACAGTAGCTATGTTTCCATCCAAAAATGCGAATAAACTGTATGCGCAAAGCTGGAAAATTGTGTAAAAGCAGCGTTTCTAGCCAATGATTCAAAGTGAACAAAATTGCCACTTCCTGATTGACTGGTGCCAATTATCAACAATATCTTAATAAATCTAATCTTTAATAAAATCTTTCCTCAGGCCATCTGCCTCATGAACAGTTAATATTTCTCCTATTGTGCAATAAATGTGCAATACTTTCTCTCACGCACTTGTACACAGCACCTTATAACAATATACAATGCAATACTTCTCCTTGCGCATTTGTACACAGTACCTTATAACAATATATAATGCAATACTTCTTACGCATCTGTACACAGCACCTTATAACAACGTACAATGCAATACTTACGCTTTTGCACACAGCACCTTATAACCTGTATATTTATAACAAATCTGTACATACATTTCAACATCCAGATCGTTGGACTGACTGCATCTCTGTTTAATGTCTATCGCCTTCTTTTTTTGTATTTATTCTGTGTTGTCACTTGTCACTTTATGTACACTGGAAGCTTCTGTAGCCAAAGCAAATTCCTCGTGTGTGTGAAGCACACTTGGCAATAAAACTGATTCTGATTCTGATTCTGATTATAAATGGAATTTGCTTTGGTAGGAGAAGCTGCGTGAATCTTTTCATCATTTAATAAATGACTTGCACCTCATAAGGCAATCCTGACACGCAGAGAATGTGTGGTGGCGTTTGAAGGCTTGAGCACAGACGCTCTTGATTCTGAAGATCATTCAAAATATAACAACACTAATACTGGTGTTTTAGAAGGACCAATACAACATTTCAGATGTTTTACAATGTGCTCTGCCTGCTGGTTTGTCTGTTCACACACTTCTTTATTATCACATGATCTCTTATAACAAAATCACATGATTTTTTTTATGTGCATGGAACTTGTTTGGTAAAAGTGTTTTAATCGTAGTTTATGCACATATTTTTCTATTGACAAAAAAAGTTTATCCTACTCAGTTATATGCATGTTTTTTATGCGCATCTTGGTGTTTCCATCAACTGTTTTTTTTTTTTTTTTATGCACATATGCAAAATGCTCATATCAATAGGGGGATGGAAATGTAGCTAGTGACGCCACTTGCAGAGGAAGAGCAAGTGCATCATTGGAAAGATTTGAAAAAAAGGGGGAAATGAACTTGAGTTCAGTTCAATCGAAGCAAACAAGACGGGTGTGAATACACATAAAAAACAAGTCTGACTTTACGTTGTTCCAGATCAATCCTTTAATAATGTGTTATGTCATCGAGCAGGTGGAGCTGACTTTCTAAAGCAAGAGTGTGCACAAACAATAGCTACTAAACCTAAACATTTTGTACTGGCTTGTCATCTTTTAATGGAAATCATAAAGGCAAATGACCTGTAGCCATAGCTCCGCATGCACACTTCCCTCACTATATAACTTCACCTACAAACACTAGTACTGTTATCCCTCTTTCGTTTCACCATGTTTGAAAGCTTTGTACAGTAAAGCTTCTCCTCTGATACTGGACAACATGACAGAGATTATTTAATGTTCAGATATGATTTAAAGTTGCCACATGTGCTATCAGATGTTGACCTCTGTGATACAAAACAACATAAGACTATCTATACTTATTGTCATGAATTAATCAAATATGTGTCAATTCTACAATAAACAGTTGAGTGTTCATGAAAGAGATCTGTTTTAGTCGTTACTTCAAGGTCATCATTCCACTCAAGCATCAAAGTCTTTAACTCAATCCGAGCAGTGATCAGCATCTAATGAAGAGAATTACAGACAGGCTCTCTTGGGCTAAATGAAGACCCGTCATGCTGCTGTGCTCTGAATCATTTGAAGAGATTTGATTGCATGTGTTGAACATCCAAGCAGAGGACCACTACAACACTTTGGCTTAAAATAAACCTCTGGTTTTAGGGACTAAGGCTTAAAGCTAGTCCTAGGCTAAAATGCATGTATGTCTTAACTAAAACTAACTTGCAGTGACATTTTATTCATCTTTTTTTTTTATAACAACTGCTTGATTGTATAAAGTGAAAACTATTGTAAACCCATCCAGCATATGTTTTATGCAGTGGATGCCTTTCCAGCCACAACCCATCACTGGGAAACATCCATAAACATTCATTCACACTTATTCATACAAAATTTAGCTTACACAATTCACCTATACCACATGTCTTTGGACTTATGGGGGAAATTAAAGCACCTGGAGGAAACCCACACGAACATGGGGAGAACATGCAGAATCCACATAGAAATGCCAACTGACCCAGCCGAGGCTCAAACCAGTGACCTTCTTGCTGTGAGGCAAACGTGCTACTCACTGCGCCATCGTGATGCCCTTAACTGATCATAATTATTAAAAAAAAGATTTAACATGGGTTCACTTTTTTTTTTTAAGTACTGTCATCTTGTCACTTTTAAGGCAATGGGTTTACTAAATTTTCTAAAGTAAAGTAACTAAATTGCTTGTTACAGTGTACCTGTCATGATCACCAACGATCCAGCCTGTGCACACACACACCTCATGAACTACAAATCTGTTTGGTATATGGACTACAGATCCAGTCATGCAACACACAAACATCTGCTTCAAGTCACCATTTGATTACACTCCCACAGCTGATGCTGCTCATGAACTGAATACCTGGACTATGAAATCTCCACACAAACACACAATCATTGCTAAGTCTTGTTTACCGTAAATTGACATTACAACGCGTTTTTTGTCTTGTCTTGCCGTGTTTTGATCCTTGCCCTGTTTATTTGTATATCCCTGTCTGCTGCCTGCCTCTGACCATCTGCCTGCCCATTGACTATGATTCTGGATTGCCTGTATACAAAGCCAGATGTTACTGGCCAGAGGTTATTGAACATATTTCCTATACTGCTTTTCGATTGGTCAGAATTAACATGCGGGAAAATGCCAATGGAACTCCCGCAAGTAAACAAACCGGCAGACAGAAAATGTCGCTGCACTGGCTGATTGTATCCCTGGTCATAGTATACTATTATAGTTTGTGTACATCACTTTAGACAAATGAAGTGCAACTGCGACTGGAAAACAATGTTTTAATGCATTGCAATTGGCAAAGGCGTTAGGAGGAGGCGTGAATTTATTTCACTAAAATGCGATATGCTCTTCTGGGAATTTTACCAACGATCCATCAGGTAATGTTTATCTTCCCTCTCTCTCGCTCTGTTTAAAACTGTTGGTAAAGCGCTGTCAACAATTATTTTTCCTCCAAACCCCATAAGATGGCACAGCACATCGAAATACGGTAGCTGAATTAGTACAAAAAGGCGCAGTACTTTTTGCAGTTGGGTCTGTTTTAGTTTGGATCATGTTCTCACCACAAACGAACCGATCCAGGGCCTTATTTAGTTCGGTTGAATCGCACTAGAGTTAATTTTTTCCTCTTGGTGTGGTTTGTTTAGGCAGGTGTGAATGTAGCAATCGCACTCAAGTGCGCACCAAAAGCGGACCAAAAAAGCGTACCAACGAGTGTGATTGCTACATTCACACCTGCCTAAACAAACCGCACCAAGAGGGAAAACGAATTCAAGTGCAATTCAACCTAAATAAGGCCATTAGGAAAAGCCTGATTTTCCAGAGATTCAGTGTGAACCAGTATCACCTTGACGTCTTTATAATGCTCACCTGGTCATCAAAGATTAGCCAAAGGTTGCTGGTCAGTCTGGTTGTAATTATTATGGATGGTACAGTAGAAGACTAAATTCGACTAAATTAGGAGACTATTTGTTACAAGTGTTTTGGAACAGACTGTTATACAGTGGTATTGTCATGGGTTTGTGTCCCTGTTTGTTTCCCATTGAGAACTAGGGCGTATGACTGTGTTTTTTTGCCTAGGGAACATACATTTCTAGTCTTTTGAAGCATGAATGTTTGAACTTGCATCTAATTCGGGAGTCATTATACGTTTAAAACCACAGACGACTGTTTTTAGCTGCAGGTCTATTCACCTAGCAACCAGATGTCCCTGGTAAAGAGAAGACCTTTATGTGTTACACTCTGACCTCTTACAAAACAAAACATATTTAACCCTCACCTCCTACACACGGAGAGAAAGAGTCGGACAGTTCTGCTGCTGAGGGGAGGAAACGGCATAGTGAACAAATGTGGTTGTGTGAATGCTACTAGGGCACATTCCCATACAGAGCCATGTGAGTGCCAGCAGGCCAGTGTTTCGAAGACGGGGGGAGTGAGGGGGGCCAGGATCTTTGCAAACAGTCCATAAAGAGACCCTGCCACCCTCCCGTTCACATGCTAATGAGAGCCACTTTGTGTGGGGGTTAAAAAACTCTCAGGGGTCCGAACAACGTCGATTTAAACCCACAATAGAGCCTCAATTCTCTGGAGAAAAACCCACAATGCTCTCTCTCTGTCTCTCTCGCGCTGATAAAGAGATCAGTATGGATGTGTGGGTGTCAGGGTGCATTAGGCACTGACAGAGTGTGATGTACAGAGATCATAATTCACTCTCGCACACACACATTTCCTGAAAACGGTATTGATCAGCTGTCCCGAATAAAAGGCCCTCACTTTTTTTTGGCATTTTCTGCGCAGGTTTTCGGCCAAAGTGTGGAGAATGAGGTTAAATGTGATTCAGTGCAGCTGTGTTTACTGCACTATTTGGTAGCTGTATTATTAATAATCAAATGAACAGAATTGTTAATGTTGCTTAGTAATGGCATGGATTGAAAAATATGAGGAACCTACTTTACGAAAATATATATTTTTATGTTTATTAAGACAATACAATATACAGGTAACTCATAAACAGCGCAAGAACAGAAATAGAAATAACAGAAATATAAACAGCTATGACATTGTATTATATTATAATATTGGTAGTATTTAAATAGTAGCGTTAATAATGATTATAATAATATTGGTATGTATCTTAAGACTTTCTAAAATATGAAAGTACATATATTCACTAACTGGCCACTTTATTAGGTACTACTAACAACTTTATTATTCAGCTGACTGTTAAGTGTATATATCCGATACACCGATGCGATGCTATCTCAAGGCAATTTATAACATTTTGATTTAGTACCATTTGCTGATTCCCCAATGACCGTTGGATTTAGGGGTGGGGTTTGGTGCCATGCCTCCTTTTAAAAATCATTCCTTTTTGTATGACTGAACTCGAACTTGACTGAATTCATCCTAATTAGCCACCAAAAACTCACTAAACATAATGTAATTACGTTTCCTCATGAGACCAGGCTGAATGCACAGCTGAAGTGTATGTATGTGCATCTGAAATCATGTATTGTATTTACATTTGATGGAGTTAACGTGTTAACAAAGGTTCAGCAGCTAAACCACACTTCACTTTTTCTCCTTAGCCAATCACCTACTCCATAAAAACTTATTTAAGGCAGACCAGCCCTCTAGCACTATTCTTTTCTTTCTCGAAACCACACTCCCTTCTCTATTTCCTCTTTTTCCATTAGCAATCCTATAACCCTCTTTTCACTCCTAGGTTGAATCGGTGGGTCCAATCATTCATTCATTCATTTTCTTGTCGGCTTAGTCCCTTTATTTATCCGGGGTCGCCACAGCGGAATGATCCGCCAACTTATCCAGCATATTCTTTACGCAGCGGATGCCCTTCCAGCCGCAACCCATCTCTGGGAAACATCCATACACACACTTTCACACTCATACACTACGGACAATTTAGCCTACCCGATTCACCTGTACCGCATGTCTTTGGACTTGTGGGGGAAACCGGAGCACCCGGAGGAAACCCACGCAACCATGGGGAGAACATGCAAACTTCACACAGAAACGCCAACTCACCCAGCCGGGGTTCGAACCAGCAACCTTCTTGCTGTGAGGTGAACGTGCTACTCACTATGCCACCGTGGCGCCCCTGGATCCAATTACTCTACAAAAATATTACAGAGATTGTACCCCATATCTGAGTCTCTGGGCATCAATTGTAGGACACCCGATCAACCTACATACCTTAACTGTTTACTTACTTCCCTTCCCACTGTTCCCTTACCATCCTTTTTATCCCTGCATCCCTACAATAAAGTCTAGCTCTAAGTGTGGTGTGGTCCATGCTGGTGAAAACTTACTTCAAACCATTAAAAGAATATGTTCTGTATAGTTTGAATTTCAGTTGTATTAATGAAATTCAATAGTACTGCACCTGCTATTTTTTTATTATGACATCTTCATGGTCATTTGCTTTACCTCCATTAAAAAGAAACCCTCTTGCAGGGTTGTTTGTCTACTTTAAGAAAGTAGAAAATCCACTATATGTATGCAAGTCATCCATACAATTTTCAACCTTTTTTTTTTCTCAAATACTGAATTTGAATGTACCTCTCAGCTTGGATATTGTCTTTCACATGCTAGTAAGGAAGTATTCAATTTAAAAAAAAAAACAGATGCTTAAGATGATCTGTTAAAGTTTAATGGTTTAATAATCAACTTGATGCTATAATTAGAATTTTGTGCAAAACAATTAAAATTTGTTTGATGTACTGCCAAATCAGTATACCTGGAATATGAAATAGATAGATACCTGGAATATGAAAAATAAATAACAATGAATTATAATGTAATCCCAATTAAAAATATGACTATAGAAATATGAATTTAAAATAATTTAGGAAAACTGAACAATATAGTATATTATTTGTGTGAAAGGCCGATTATTCATGTGGTGTAAAGAAAAAAAAAAAGACAGATTGTGCTGGTGTACAGAAGTCTCTTTTCTCTGTGTCAATTAAGTTTTTTAGTGTTGCCAGATTTGAAGTCTGGCTGTTCAGTTTTGTTGAAGAACTTTTCAGAGACCTCTTTAAACTTTTGGCATTTAGTCAAGAATGCCTCTCAGACAAGCACATACACCTGCTGCTCTTTCAGATACTGCTAAATTCTGAGCAAGAGGTAAAAAGTTAAAGGCTTTCCCTTCTAAAGAAGAAGTGTTTTCGAATGGCTTGATTGGGCACATTCACATTTTACAGTCATTTATTTAGCTTTTGTCCAATGCAACTTACGAGTGAAGAATACCAAGTAAGTGCAGTCGCCTGCATGCTTAACTACAAATTCAAAAGTACATGACATTCACTTTATGGTGTCCACTTCCAAAATAAGCCTGAAAATTAAATATTGCATTTAATTAATGAATTAATTTTGGAATAACATTGCAATATAAAATAAGGAATAAGGGGATGCTTTCTGTAGATACTTTCCAGATGCACTATATATATATA
>CAIGQQ010037491.1:355519-369628 GCA_903798035.1 Danio albolineatus | reverse complement strand
TAATATAATATAATATAATATAATATAATATAATATAATATAATATAGAAATTGATTTTTAAAAAAAATCATTTCCGAAATGGGGCGTACTCAGTTATGCTGAGCACTGTATCTGATGCATTTTTACAGCAGCTTAATTCAGTAGATGTTTTCATCCCTAACATAACAAACGGGTAGTGAATTAGGATAATATAATAATAATAATAATAATAATAATAATAATAATAAAGATTTGTCTCCAAAAATCCTTCTGCTATCTGAAACACAGATGAAAAGTTGTGGCCGTATTAAGACTCAAAATGAAAACATCCCCAACAGTACATAAGGGTTAAAGATAAATATTTTAAGCTGCTATTCACATGAATTGTATTGCTCGGTAAGGATATCAACTTTATCTGACTGGAAGATTTAACTTTCTTACATTTTGGTGAACAAGTCTTAGGTAATTGACTTATATTGTTAAAGTCAAATTTGAAAAAAAAAAAGTTGAGTCTGAAACGCTCATGCAAACTTAACTTTCCCCAGGGAACAAGCAGTTTGTATGAAAATGTATGAATGTACTGTATCATATCTGTCAACAAATTACAGTACAAACAGCAAAAAAAAGCCAGTTTACATCAGAACACCCCGCAGAGTACACTTCTGTATTGATAACATGACTCAGAAATTTGACTGTCTTATCTGCACACAATGACACAAGGACTTGTCATTCTGATGGCACTGACTTGTGAGACAAAAAAGTAGGATTGAGAGATAAACTAAGGATTTTGAGCAAGAGACTGGCTTTTGCAGGTAATCCAAGCTGTTTTGCCATTTGTACGTGTTGTTTTGAGAAATGCACTTACTCTTTCGCAAATTGCAATTCTGATCTGAGTAATGTACCAAAGCGACTGACAAAATCTGTAATCTGGGGTCGCCACAGCGGATTGAACCGCCAATTTATTAAGCATATGTTTTACGCACCGTATACCCTTCCAGCTGCAACCCATCACTGGGAATCACCATACACAATCATTCACACACATACACTACGGACAATTTAGCTTACCCAATTCACCTATAGCGCATGTCTTTGGACTGTGAGGGAAACCTGAGCACCCAGGGGAAACCCACGAGACACGGGGCTGCCCACTGCGTCACTGTGATTAAAAATAAATATATTTATTCCTCTGGAGAATTTAGAAAAATTCTAGAAAAAAAAATCTATTTTGATAAAACATAACTGAGATTTCAATGATTAAAAAGAGCTCTGAAGCAACCTTTAAACAATGAAAAAATCCTATTGGCTTGTGATCTATTTCTCTGTCGTGACTTCACCTGTGCTGATGAATTGATTAAACCCATCTAGGTCAGTAGAACAAATCCTCAATTACCTGTGCATCTAATTTCTGTCTGTCCATTTACCTGCAGGATGTGTTGGCATTTTGAGTCGGATCCCACAGTTATACATGCATTTAATGTTTTAATCGTTATATCTACTCCAATTGCAGCGGAGAGGTAGCTACAGACTGCCGAGAGCAGAGATAATATTGACTTTTAGATGCTTGTTTGCATTTTTACAACATTTATGCACTTATAAGAACCGCAATCCTAAAGGCTGTTGACTGCAGCGTCTCTGCACAGCTGCCAAAATCCTTTAACACTCTGCCACGTTCTTTGTTTCACTATCAGCCCGGACGTGTTAATGTTCACACTCGTACACAATAAAGCGAAAAGCGAATGTGTAACTAATTCACACAGCAGCTTGTGTTAATATTTAATTGATCAACAAACAACTGCAAAATATATTAATACCACATATAGCACAAGCTGGGATTTTATCTGAGGAGACATGCATGTGCCAGCAATAAACTGAGAAAACTTTGATCGCAGCTGCATTTGATGTACAGATTATAACCGAATGTTTTCAGTATGTGTCTTTCATTATTGAAAATGTCTCTGAAAGGTTGACGGTGAAAATGCATGGGAGCGCAGTGTCAAAATAAATTCTGTTCACTCCTTCCTTTTTTGCCTCAAGCTGAAAGTCAAGATTTCCTTCCAAAGAGCAGTTCCAACGAGTGTGGTTCACTGTCCTCCCTTCCCAAAACAGTTCTGTGGAAAAGATTTAACAAGCAGCTTACTGCTGGGGGAAGGGATTGAGAAGAGAGGGGGGCCCCTCAGGGTCACCAAGATGTGAGGGCCTCTCACTTATATACACACTAGAGATTCTGGATGTTTTATTGGGGTGTTAAAAAGTGTTTACATTGCAAAGGCATTAATAAATATTCTATACATATCTTTATATACATAAATACATACACACATACAGACAATAAAGGTCTCGCACTCTGGCAAGAGAAAAAAAAACAGCCGAGGAAGGGAAAGCAGCCAAAAACCACATCTACTAGCTCTGGAGTGGATAGAGGGAGCAGAGAGAAAAAGAGAGGGAGAGGGAAAGAGAGAGGGAATGGGGAGGGATCAGTTTCTAGGCTAGGCTGTGGTTGGCTCTGCTGATGGATGGACTCGGGATGGATCGAGTTACACCATTTGCCGTGCATTAGTTTGTTTTTCCCCGCTCAGAACGGACAGAGACACTTCAAGCTTGACTCAGAGTTGTTGCGATCCTAATCGCGTAAAGAAAATCACGGATTCAGATGAGGTGAGTTAATTTTGTAGATGAAATGTGACGTTTCGAGCGGTAGTAAAAATGGGGAAAGCGAAAAGAAACGACAGGGAAAAGATTTCCAAAACATCAGAAGTACTCTAGGTGCTGCGCAAAAATAGAACTGGAGCTATTTTTATTCACCCGTTCACACCGATTCGGATTGTTTATAAGTGGAGGGGCGCACGCGCGTAAAGTTCTTCATTCTGAAGAGTAGATCTCTTGAGGTAATTACTAACTTGGTTTTTATTTGGTTTGGGTTGTATTGGTTTGGTTTGGTGAATGACGGGGGGATGGTACTAGATGAGAGGGAGGGTCTTGGTGCTATTTGATCGGTGAGCTTTTGAAGATCACAAAGCTTTATCCCGAGGACGAGCTGGACGAGCCCTTCGGGCTCTGGGAATTGTTTTGCGTGCTTCGGATAAAACAAACACATGGGGATCTTCTGGCTTTATGGACCGAGCTGCACACATGCTGTCTATCTACACTGGATTTAATACCGTGAATCACTTTGGAATATAACCGGAGAGTGTTTTGTAGTCTACATGCCCGTTTGGAGAGCATTCAGGTAGGATTTCTGTTTTCCCTTTTACACTTTGTTGTCGCACAGAGTAAATGGAGTTGGTTATAATCTTGTGTGCAACTTTTTTCTTTATTTTTCTTTTTTAATTAAAACAATTTAAGTCGTCTGGGGAAAAGTAGCATTGTTTTTAGCATAATTAATGAGAAAAGGCAGTGCAATACTGTCACATCCTGTTGATACATTGTATTCATTCTGGGAATGAATTATTTTATTTTCCTTTTGTATTGTTTTTTTTCGTATTATCACAATAGAAACAAAAATATAAATTAACAAAAGAGGGCAGATATTACAATGAGACTAGTAAAAAAAGAGAGAAAAAGAAAAAGGAAAATGCCCCGACTATTAAAAGTATAGTGGCAATACGCTTACAAAACATTTTAGATGTAAATAATATTATTTGTATATGATAGGCTAAATATATTTAGAGATTATTGTACACGCTTTCTATTTATAATTTGTTAATATATTTAAATTTTTTGATTAAATTGACAGCACATGTATGTGTTATACTAAAAAATTGTAACCATAAATGCCCCTCAAAATCGGTCCCAGTTTATTTCCGACATTGGATGAAACAGATGCACTTTAGACTCCCCCAGTCCCGTAATGATGAGGGATCGAAGTTCGCATTATAATATACAAGGAAGATTTAGTGCCTTAAATCCATCTAACCTTTGCCTGGGAGTTTTGTGATATCATTCAAGCTGATAGTAACTTTTAAACAACAATATTTCTGCTGCCTGTATTATGGTCCAGCGTGGAGGGAGGGAGTTGCGCTGCTGTTGTTGGAGCCCACGGTCATGCATTAACACAATCAATTTCCCAGCAGAAGCCATTACCGACCCAACACTCCTCTGTTGTCTCTATGCATTTACTGCAACTCAAGAGATTCGTCACAGCTCGGCTCCAGCGTGAACACTTTGATTCACATGCTTCTTCTGAGACGGATTTCGGGTCCGGTTCCGATCTGAGAGAGCATTGTTTGAAGATGCTTTTTTCTGCTCTTCTATACTGAATCCGTAACTGTTGAGCGACACCCGAGATGCGCTTTGATAAACACATGCAGCAAATGAAGCGAATTAAATTAGGCGTTACGTTGAGTGGCAGCCGTCAAAAGACTGAATAAACCAGTGAGTGAAAATGCACAAGCACAATTGAATGTCTTTTTTTTTCTCGCGCTGATGCAAAACCCTGAGGCAAACGTTAGTGGCAAACACGACTTAAAATAAAGGTAAAATCACACGTGTAGCCCATTTAAACCGCTTTCACCATTGTCTTTACTGTTGTCATGGGTTGAAAACATAAGTTTAAATTTGTAAATCTGTTTAATGTCATTGGAATTTTCCCCAAACATTTGTTATGCCCTCACCCAGTTGAACTGTAATGTAGTAATTCACAAAGGTAAACATAATGGCTGACAAACACATATAACATACACTAAACAACATAGACTAATGCTACATGTTTGTGCTGAGCTTTTGATTACATTGTGAGCTTCAAATGTCCCCACAAGGACAGTAAACATGAAATCACCTATTGTTTGAAGAAGACAAAGATTTCAACAAGAAACCACTTAATAAACAAACCAAATAATGTCTTGATTAAGATCCAAAAAGCAGACAGACATCTTGTCATGGCCAACCTAAGGGTCACCTCAGCTGTCACCTCAGAAGGCTGTTCATGTAGGCTAATAATAAATTGACCCCATAATTCATTTTTAAATTGGTTAAATGATGTTAGAACTCACCCGCCTTCTACTATCCACTACCCATTACTTGCTGTTTGACCATATGGAAGTTAATGAGAAACGCTGTTATCCTAATGCGCGCTTTTGTTAATTTGTGCTTCACAAATGTGTGACAATGAGTTTAAGAGCTCTGTCTGTGTGGAACTATAAACACACAGCGCAAGAGTGTGCAGCCCCCATGCGTCTCCTCTTATCTCTGCTGAACCTGTCAACCCTCTTTCAGAGAGCGCCTGATAAACATCTACCTCTTCTGAAACCTCACAGTAAAGCAGTTTCAGCACTTTTCATGTGGGTGTGTGAATAAAGTCACTCACAACAGCTGGCCACAATTGTGTCCACTAAACCCACGCCAGTCTTGCTGTCTAGTGTTCAGCCTCGGTCAGGCTTGAGTAACCGATTTAACCTTTTAAAGCACGGAGGTCTCCTCGCTGGCCTGGACTGAACGGACCCCAATCTCACTATTGTTCCTTTAACACAAACACACACACACCTGCAGGAAGGGGCTTTGGGGGAATGGGGGTTGGGAGTGGAGCTGCACAGGTGGGGCAGCGATCTGTTTTACAGCTGTGGAGTAACAAGTTGCGACTCCTCAGCTGTAATCCCACTGTAAACAACTTTATGATTTCAGTGCTCTTGTGTGGGAGAGCTCTAATCTCAGCGTGAGTGTCTGAAACCACACATATCACAACTGTTGAGTTGTGACAACACATCTGAGGGGCCATTTCTCAAGATACTTTTCCCTTTATATATATACTTTCCTTATTTTTTGTATTCATTAATGACCAACACTATAAAACAAGGTTACACTTTGTTAGTAAAGGAATAATGAACAGTACATTTATTATATTTAGTGAATATGAAGTTGTTCATCATATTAACTCATGGTACTTTAAATAATGTCAACAAGCACCTCTTTAGATTTTAATAATACATTAGTAAATGTTTAACTATAAATGCTGTTGTTCAAACTTGTTTCCTGTTAGTAAATACAGTAACTAATGGAACATTGTTGTAAAGAGAGACCAGTTAATGGAACTTTTGTATTTAATGGACACAAACTATCCATCATCAATTATAAAAGAAATATATGTATGTATGAAACCATTTAAATTAGCATGTTTTTATTAACTAATTATTAAACTAAGAGTCAGATCAGCGGAAAAAAATAACAGTAAAAAGAGTATTGTTTATAACATTATAGTGTTATTTATAACATATGAGGAATTTGACTTTATAGAAAACTTTTAAATAAAAAAATAAATTCGGACTTAAAATTCTGACAATAGCACAGGGTAATGTAAAGTAGTGAACATAAACACACACATGGTCAAAAAATATTAACGCAGAGCCTTGATGATCTCTCTTTTTCCTACATTGTCCCTTCAATACACGTTCTACCCTTAAAAACAAGTTCTGTACTTGTTTGGCCCACACCCCAGTGTATTGTCATGCATTTCCATGTTTCTTTGTTTATCTTGTATGTAAATAGCATAGAACACTCCTGAGTACTGATACCCACCTGTATATTTCTGAAGTCTCGACTAGCTGGCACATTTCTGCTGTTATGTGGTATAGCTTTTGATTTATTCCTGAACCTCCTTTCTCAGTGTCAGGCCTCAGGCAGACCTGCAGGGTCCATGTAATACTAAAGCAAAGTCGATATAAATGCAACTCCTCCGTTAAGTGACATAATTCTGTCCTGCATCAAGATGAATGAAACTAACCACTCTGCATCATCTTCATAAAAGCAATCATTGGGGAACGTTTAGGTTAACTGAATCCACAAACTACTACCGACCGGCTTTGTTCTTTTGACCTGCGCTGTCGCATTTCCTGCAGCTGGACTCTAGCAGGCAGGCTCTGGGTGGATCCGCTGCAGGCAATTTTACTGGAATGACCTGCCAACTCAAACGGCGTGCCAGCATCCCGAGAAACGCAGCCAAAAACATCAGTGAGTACGCGATTGCGTTGCTCAGAGAGAAGCTGTAATGAGAGCGGCCAGGGAGCAGCTAAACACTAACAGGTTGCGTGACTAGTCGCCTCTTTCCACGCAGGGCCTGTCCAGGCTCATACACCGGAGGGCAAGAATGGAAAACCAAACCAAGACGTTCAATAGAAAACATGTTGCCCTGGCTGTATATTGAAAAGAAATTCTAGACGGCTGACCTTTGTGTGTCCTTTGTTTCTGTTTTGCATTAGGTTTCTCTCGCTCTCTTTGCCCAAGCTTGGTGTTTTTTCGAATGCCGGGATTGTTATGGTATTGTAGCGTGTCTGCGTAACTCCCTGTGGTGTTTCTATGAATAATAATTTGAGCTTGTGAGGAATTTCTGTCATTGACAATGAATATGTTCCAGGGTGCTGGAAATATCCCTCTTTTATTTCTTGAAGTAATATCCAGGCGGAGGGAACGATACAGTGCTGTGTAGCCGTGATTAGACTCTCGGCGCTGTATTAAACTGGGGCTCCTCTTGTACACATCGCTTAATCCATACGGTCTTCCCCCGGCCCCACCGAGAGCTCTGTTCTGCTGAGGTGTGCACTTCTGTACGGATCAGGGATGTGCTTGGGAAAGAAATTCATTTGGAGCTGCCTCGTTATGATAGACACTTTTCTTGACCCCTTGACCTTTGACTTCCGCTGAGTGTCCAAACATTAAAGCCTTTAATCGCTCAAGCACACACGCGGGCAAGAAAAACATAATCTTTATTCTCGTCAAGTCTTCTTGGTCTCTCCTTCTCTTCTTGTTTTCTTACTTTGTCTCTCATCTTATTCTTTGTGTCCTTCTGTTACTTTTACGTCTGTCCTCCTCCATCTGGTCTCCTTTTTTCTCATTGTCCCATTTTGACCTTTTCTTTTTCACCTCATGCCATCATGCCATTTTCATTTATATTTTCCTATCATCTGGTCTAATCTCTCTCACTCTCCTTTTCTCATCTAGTCTCTCCTTCTCTTTTGTATCATATCATATATGTTTGTCTTGTCTCAGCTTCTCTTGTGTCCTGTCTCCTTTCTTGTCTTGTCTCATCTTTTCATTTCTACTTTTCTTATATCAGTTCTATTTTCATCCAGTGTCACATCCTTGTCTTGTCCTTCTGCCCCTTGCTTCTTCAGTTCTCTCACTCCTTTCTTCTCATTTTGTCTCCACCTCTAGTTTGGTCTCGTCTTGTCTGTCCTTCTCTTTTGTATCATGTCATATATTTTTCTCTTGTCTACTGTTTCTGTCCCATTTCTTGTCTTGCCTCATCTTTATTTTTCTTAATATCAGTTCTGTTTTTATCCAGTGTCTCATCCTTGTCTTGACATTTTGTCCCTTGCTTCTTTAATTCTCTGACTCTTTTCTTCTCGTTTTGTCTCTACCTCTAGTCTGGTCTCATCTAGTCTCTCCTTCTTTTTTGTATTATATCATCTGTTATTGTCTTGTCTCAGCTTTTCTTGTCTCCTGTCCTTGTTTCACCTTTTCATCTCTACTCTTCTTATATCAGTTCTATTTTTATCCAGTGTCTCATCCTTGTCTTGAAACTTTGTCCCTTGCTTCTTCAATTCTCTGACTCTTTACTTCTCATTTTGTCTCTACCTCTAGTCTGGTCTCATCTAGTCTCTCCTTCTCTTTTATATCATATCATCTGTTTTTGTCTTGTCTCAGCTTCTCTTGTCTCCTGTTGCTGTCTCCTTCTTATCTTGTCTCATCTTTATATATCTACTTTTCTTATATCAGTTCTATTTTCATCCACTGTCTCATCCTTGTGTTGTCCTTTTGCCCCTTGCTTCTTCAATTCTCTGACTCCTTTCTTCTTGTTTTGTCTCTACTTCTTGTCTGGTCTTGTGTTGTCTCTCATTTTTGCTCTCTTTTTGTCATATTTGTCCTTTGTTATTTGTTATATTGTTCTGATAAAATATATTTCTTTGTCACCTCTCATCCTTTTTCTTGTCCATTTATTTTCTCATAATTTCTGTATTTATAATTTTCCTTTGTCTTTATACAATTTTCGCCTCATATTCTCTTCTTTCTTCTCATTTTATCTCTTCTCTTTTTCTGGTCTAATTTCTCATACTTGTCTTAACACATTGGCCATGTGTATCTCATTTCATTTGTCCTACTTTTGTTTCATTTTTGTATTTTTCATTTGTGTAATGCATGCTATCCTCATCTCCTCTTCTTGCCACTCCCCTCAGTTCTCGTCTCACCTTGTCTTTTCTTTTCATTTCTCCTCATCTTATGCTTGTCTCATCATGTCTCTTCTTTTCTCTGTTCGCTTTTACCAGTTTGATGAGTCCTGATTTGTCTTATCATAGCACTTTGGTCTTTTCTTTTCTTCTTTTTCTCACATTCACCTCATTTTTAATCACATCTTTACTTACCTTCTTTTCTTCTGTGTGGTGCCTCTCCTTCTCTTCTCATCCCTCAGACTTATATCATCACCAGTCTATTCTCTCTTCTCATCTCATCTAAAAATGGCCAGAGAAAGAGTCATTTTTATTGATCTGATCAAAGCATGGTAGCCCAGAATCTCTTACAGTCAGTCAGCCTGTAGAAATGAAGGTCCATTCTGGCAACAGATGAGCAGAGAATCTCCTCTTCTTGTATTTCAGTAGGAGAATTTCCTCATGTCAAGTCCCATCCCGCTGATCAATTGCGAACTGATCAATCAACAGCTAATCAATAGAAGCAGGATGATTCCAGCAGCATATGCATATTACAGCATGGGAGCAGGTGCGCAGGCCCGCTAATTGCAAAAATGTCAATACTGTATGTGAGCATGTGTGGCGAGACACTCTCAGGAAGTGGTTTGGGCCTGACTCACTCACTCTCTCTCTCTTTCTGCCAAGCTGTTTGTTGTCTCCATGTAAATTGTTTATATCCGTTCGGGCTTTGCTGGCATGAATAATTTGTAGCTTTATAAATATTTGACTTTACACTCCTTGTTAATATGCACAGATGATTGTCTCTCCAGGACACGACCCCAACCACAACACGCAGACCTCTGAAATCTTCCTATTTGAATGTCCGTTTGAAGACTTCTGTGCCAGGCACAGCAAACACACTTCCGCCTCCAGTAGCCTTTCTAGGCATAATCAAACTAGGCGGTCACCTAGGGCGCCTTCTGCTGCAGGGGCGCAAATGAGCGCCCCACTGCCCTGCCCCACCGAGAGTAAAGCAATCACTTTTTTTTTAGAGCGGGTCATTAAACAGCACCTATCAAGCAATTTTGAAGGGGATAAAAAATCATTTAGCAAAAAAAAAAAAAAAAGGCTGATTTATACTTCAGATTTATACTTCTGCATTGTATGGTCTGGTGCAGCCTTCGTGCGATCGCATTGCCCTCACCATGGCTGAACCAGTTTTTCTGGCACCATTTAAACAATGTAACTACACGTCACAATGACACGTAGTATAAGCTCTGTGAATGGTTAGCTTGGTGGCTGTGACAAGTGTGGGCAGCGCTGAGAGCCGTGAACCTGATGGAGCGAGTGTTTACAAGTGATGAGCCACATGAATAAGCTTTAGATAGAAACTTTTGTTTTGTGTTTACCTTATGATTAATGCCATTGCACGTCCGCCAGTTCCTGCCTCTGAGAGAGCGAGTTTTATCTACTTATACATTAAGGTAGCATTCAGACAAAACAAACACCCGCGAAGAAACACGATACGGAGGAACATAGCATAATGCACTGCCAGCTACCGTTTCGGAAGTGTTATTGCAGAACAACACAAACAGTATGCAGAAGTATAAATGCAAGGCAGGCGCCATGGGTCACGGTGATCACTCCATGCGGAAGTATAAACTAGCCTTTATTTACCAAGTCAGGGTGCAAACCGGCAATTTTGGCATGGGAGACTGGCACTCTAACAACGCTGCAGATTATAGCATCTGATAAGCAGAGAAGAGCACACTGAGTATAGGCTTCAAACTGTTGTGTTCATTCCACTATAGACAATGCTATCAATCAAAATGTTACAGGTCATTATTATTAATGTAGCAATTCCTTTAAAAATACATTGGTATCATCTGTATTAAAGAGAAAATGTGCACTTCATGTATGTTGAGGTGAAAATAACCTTGCTGGAGTTCATCAACATCTTTGCCAGATGTTTCTAAACTTTAAATGTTTTGCCCCATTTGCGTTGTTTTATTACATGCAGTAAGTTAAAATATTGTTATTTACAATACGCAGGGTGGTTTTTAAATAATATTTTAGAGGGGACAGCCCTCAGATACCCCTGTGTTTATTTAAAAATTATTTAAAAAGTAATTCATAGTAAATACTAAAGTATTTCTGAACCATACTACAATAAAGTTTGTTATATTGTATATATGCATCATAATGTAGTATAAACAATTGTGAACTGATGAACTGCAATAAATACTGCATAGGTTACATTAACTTTTAGATTCTGTAAACCTTTTATATATATATATGGAGTTTGAACTTATTAAACGTAGTATAGTATTGGATACTCCCTATAATACTCCCTATAATCTTTATATATATATATATATATTCTTGGGGACAATAGTAGCCTTGGGTCACAAAAAATCTAGAAACAACCCTGCCATTCTCTGCTACTCAATCCAAACACACGCACACAGAAGTACACCCTAAATTACATCCTAAAATGCAGTGTGCATGTGTGAAGGAGCTTGCTGATAGCACATCATTGACTTTTGTGTCTCAAGCGCATGCTCTCTACCCCCTCTCCGTCTGTTTTTTGACCTTCCTCTCATGGACAGATTTTCAATCATGGGTATTGGCTCCCAAACGCGCACGCACACACACTCACACACACGCTAAATGATCTGTCAGGAGTGAACCTGCCCATACACATGCAAAACAAAACAAAAAAAACAGGAGTTCTAATCTACACAGCAAATCCTGGCAGAGGTCATGCACAAAAACACAACTGGGAGGTGTTCTATTCTAATCATATTAGTTAATGCATGTATGTGTTTGTGTGTTGCAGGTAACATCTACATAGGTGCAGTACAGGAGGTGTTTGCCCTCTGTGCCAGCAATGGGGTGGCGAGAACTGACGATTGACCTGCTGATACTCCTGCTGGTGGTGTCCCGTCTGGATGCTGTAAGCTTTCCTGAGGACAACATCCCTTTAGACGTTGTGGACAGACACTGTAAGAGACTGCAGACATCAGACTGTTTGTGAATTGCCCCCATCTACAGATCTTTATCAAGTTCTTTAGAAAAAATGCATTTCTTTTTATCAAATAAGGGCACTTTTGGCCCTGCGGGCTTTTAGAAAATAAACCTTTTTTTCTTTTTACACTTTCACTGGTTCATCACATTTAACATTAATGTTGATGTAAGTTTACCGCAAGCCTGATTTCACTAAGTAGGACAAGTTCCTGCATTAACATCTATGGTGATCCTGGAACAACATTCCCATCAGCCAATCAGAATTAAAGAATACATTTACTGTTGATGTTAAGTTTAGGCTTACGGTTAGGTTCATTCACTTTTACATGATTGATATCTATTCCCCTTTAATTTTGGGAATAATTTACAGTTATGGTTTTGGTTAGTGTTAGGGAATAGGTATGGATTACATTTACTAACAAAAATGATGTTCCAGGATCATCATAGATGTTAATCCAGGATTGCATTATACTAAGCAAAATCATGACGTGCTAAGTTTACCTTATTGTAGTCACAATTAAATAACATGGTTAAATAGTTCAATAATTGTACAAAAGTTGCAGCAGTTTAACAAAATGACAGCATGGTTGGAAAATCTATACAAAATATATTCTACAATTTAAATGATTATATATACATAGTTGAAGCACTAAAAGTGTAAACAGCTTACATTTAATTTCATACTTTAGAATAGTGTAATATTTTCTTATCTCTCATTAAAAATAACAGCCATCATACCTTTTTTCGCCACAATTTATAGAAGACACCGTCTAAAATCTCCTGAGATCCTGATATCAGTGTGGATTATATATTATATTCCATGAATGTTGTTTTATTTATCAGTTAATATTTAAGTGAATTTTTACAATTTAGTTTTTAGTTTTAAAATGAGTTTAAAAATAATATATTAAAAAAATATATTAAAAAAATTAAAAATATTAAAAATTAAAGTAATTTAAAAATATTTTTAAAAGACTCATTTTGTTAAATCTTAAATGATCACTGGTCCAAAATACCAATTAATTGTAATTTTATTAAGTATTTTTAAATAATAATACACATTTAGGAAGTGTCCGCTTATACAGGATTCGCATATAATACACATACATACATAGGGGCGCCTCACAGAAAGAATGTCGCTGGTTGGTCCTTGCTGGCAAAATAAGTGTGTATGGATGTTTCCCAGTATTGGGTTGCAGCTGGAAGGGCATCCACTGCATAAAACATATGCCAAAATAGTTGGTGGATTGCTTTAAGGAAAATTAATGAATGAATATATACTAACATTTATATTTAAAACATTGATGTAGACACTGTACTTGCATTTAATAATAATAATAATAATAATAATAATGATAATAATAATTATTATTATTATAGAATTATAAATAATACCTTTTCAACATTTGATAATTAAAGTTTCTGGGGCCCAATTAAACCAGTAAAAGTCAATTAAGAGACATAAAAGTGCCATTCGTTTACCAAAACCAGCAGTCCACGCTATATAGAAGAAGTCATCAACATCTACAGTGGCTGCATTAGCGCTGCTGTGCTCCGCAGTGAGAAAACACCCCTGCATGCTGACAGTGCAGTGGCCAGACGTCAATGCGGTGGCCTGCTGGTGTAATATTCATTACTTTAGCAAAGTCTTTCTTCAGGGCAGTTTAACATGCAGTTGCCACAGCCAATCAATACCAACATCGATCTCCGTTGACGCGAATACTGAATAACGGCGCATCTGTTTGTTCTACAGATGCACGGCAGTACCCAGTGTTTCGTGGACGTCCCTCTGGTAACGAATCTCAGCACAGACTGGACTTTCAGCTGATGACCCAGATACATGATACGCTGTTCATCGCGGGCAGGTAAGTCAGCATTTAAACAGGAAGTGGAATGGAGATCTTTGACCATTTGACCTGTTTGGGGTTGAAGGACAACTGGATTGTCAGTAAGGCTGCACGGTATTGGAATAACCTGACATTGCGATAT
>CAIGQQ010037491.1:328507-355119 GCA_903798035.1 Danio albolineatus | reverse complement strand
TATATATATATATATTTTTTTTAATTTATTTATTTTTAATTTATTTATTTATTTTTTATCCAATGTTTATTTATTTTCATATATGACCATATATCAGATTTTTTTATGGGTGACTTACTGAAAAAAAAAATATATATATATATATTTTAAAATGTAATAATATAGACTTTTTTCTTACAATATGATTCTACATTTTGATTGAATAAATGCATCTTTTGTAAACATAAATGACTTCTTTCAAGCATTAAAAATGGTCCCACTTTATATTAATTTGTGAATTTATGAATATATAAATTTACATTTAAATTAGTGCAATGGACTTGCACTTACTATGTGCGTACATGTTTTTACATTGTACTGATATTTTATAAACAATATTTAGACAAAATCCAGCATTTAGAAAATACCCTAACCCTTGCATTTATAATTACACTATAGACCTTTTCCTTACCTTAACACAACCTTAAACCTACCCAATCCCCCAGACCTATCCCTGACCTTACCCATATCCAACTTCAAGAGCACCAGAAGTGTTGTGGAATACTATATGAACACAATAAGTACATTGTACTTATTCTCTGATGTAAGCACATAGGTATTAAGGCCACTCAATATCAAGTGGCACCAAAAAAAAAATATTTGACTGATAGTATATCTGTCAGCACCCACGTAAGGCTGTTGATGGCTGGAAACCTATTGCATCATGCCTGATTAGAAATCAGTGTAGTTTATTGATAACAAGTGTGCGGGTGGGAAACTGCGTCTAACGGTGATGGTTTGTGTTGTTACAGAAGCTGACGTGGCGGTCGGGGCAGGCGGACAGAGAGACGTGCGCCATGAAGGGGAAACACAGAGTACGTCCTCCACCTCTTCAGCATGTTCTGTATTATTTACAGCGCCAAAGCAGCCATAAATCTCACTGTCTTGTCTTCCTCTCAGGACGAGTGCCATAATTTCATTAAAGTCCTGGTTCCGAGAAATGATGATCTCGTGTTCATCTGCGGAACAAATGGTTTCAATCCCATGTGCCGTTACTACAGGGTAGGTCATGCTGTTTATATGCTCTACGTGACTGTCAGTCTGTTGTTTTGCTCTTAATAAGTGACTGGTTAATGTGAGTGGGAGCAGTTTTACAGTACAATGAAGATAAGAACTCTATTTGCTTCTTTCTTTTTTAGTTGGATAACCTGGAATTTGATGGGGAAGAGATCAGCGGTTTGGCCCGATGCCCATTTGACGCCAAGCAGACAAACGTTGCCCTGTTTGCCGGTATGGGAGCTGTCAGGATAATGAGGAGGATGATGAATAACTTTGCCATGAATTTTAAAGGTTTTGACTAAAATTAACGCTCCAATAAAGAGCCCAGACTGATGTTGCGCATAAATCAGATGCCACATGAACATCCTGTCTTCATGCCAAGTGTTTTTTAGTGTACAGACAGGAACGGCACAACTTAGTTGAGTTAGTACGGTGTCACATGTGCATCCCAATAAATCTGACCAAAAAAAAAAAAATGTGAAAACAGAATTTGTAGTCATTAATCAGTAAATTAAACTCATATTTAAAAGTAATATAATAATAATAATAATAATAATAATAATAATAATAATTATTATTATTATTATTATTATTATTATTATTGTTCATGATGGATTTTATTTTTATTTAGAAATTATTTTATTTTGTATTTTTAGAAAGAAAAAAAAGATAAGTTAGCAAATGTGAACCGGACATGAGTGTATAAATATATATACCCCTACCCCCTAAGAGCTGCACAATATATCATTTCGGCATCGATATCGTAATGTGTGCATTTGCAATAGTCACATCGCAGCATCTGCAGTGTGGAGATTATTATTGTTGATCGGCCATGAAGAATGTACTGTGTTTACATTTTACATTGCATTTGATTATTCAATAATAGGGGCAATCCAAAATAGCGATATGCCTGAGGTGGCGCTTCTCGCGATGGCGGATCAAATAAATATCATATATCATATATGTGCTGTTGATAAAGGAAGTACATGTGCTAACTTTTTGATGCATTTTTCCCTCTTCATTTACAAATAGCTTTTATTTATTTATTTAACTTATTTATACAGGGACAATGTACAACATCACATGTTGTGCCAGAGTGGCTATAAAGCTAATTTACATCTGTAGTCCATGAAGTTACAACAAGTGGGAAGTTACAACAAGTTTAACAATATTAAAACAAAAAAATAATACAATATACGCTTACAGTACACTAAATACATCTTAGTTAATAAAATAAAATAAATTCAGAGGTTGTATATTTAATTTTCTTTAAGCCAAAATTTAAGAACAGTTTTAAAATGATTAAAAGTGGTACTCTTTCTAATACGCACTGGTATTTTATTCCACCTTTCTGCGGCTCTGACTGAAAAATCTGATTGTCCAAAAACAGTTCTCTTGAGTTTAGCTGAACATGAACATATTATCTGAACATACTATCATGATATATTGTGGACTGTGTTCTTGTGATATAATTGCGGATATCGTGATCGATCATTATCGGGGGGCAAAATATCCTATTATATTACTGTACCTGAATGTCTGACTACTTATTTCACGTTTAGCTTTGCTCTTATTTATTTATTCTTGAAATTTCTTAGATTCACTTCTCTACAAGATTTTTCCAATCAAAGTTAATGATTTTATTTTAAATAGAGCTGTTCAAGTCATCTGCCGAAATTGTATTCATATCGCAATATTAATCGCAGCAAATATACATATTCCAATATCATGCAGCCCTACTATATATTCATTTTACTTTTTTTTTTTTTTTTCATTGAGATTTATCCACTTGAATGAAGAAGTATTGATTCATTTTATGTTAGGATAAGAAAATATTTGACTGAAATACAACTATCTGAATCTATGGGTTCTGAAAAAAATTCAAAACACTGGGAAAATCTTGTTTAAAATAGTCTTAATTATGTTCAGTTCAATCATTTTGAAATATTTAGAGTCTTTTATTAGGAAAGATACCTTGATCAAAAATTTTCTTTGCTTATTATTCTAATTTTTTGGGGGGGCATAAAAGAAATGTTAATCATTTTGACTTGTTTGGACTAAATAGAATCTTGCTCTGTGTTTTTTCAAATTATTATTTTATTTTTAATTTAATTATTAATGTGAATAGGATTTTAGTTTTATAATGTTTATAGTGTTTAGTGTGTGCTGAACTCCAAGCACATTGTGTGAGTTGTAAGTGAAGTGTGTTTTAATCTCACCTATTTGTGTGTTATAGATGGTAAGCTGTACTCTGCAACGGTGGCAGATTTCCTGGCTAGCGATGCTGTGATTTATCGAAGCATGGGAGATGGTTCTGCCCTTCGCACCATCAAGTATGACTCCAAGTGGTTGAAAGGTACATAAACTTTGCTTGTGTGCTTTATGTAAATGCTAGTTGTTTTATGGTAACATTGGTCAACTTGCTGAACCAATGCACATCCAACCTATAACCCCTAACCATACTTTTAAACAAGTGGGTCACTGTGGGAGAACAGAAAATGATGGGTGTTGACGTAAAATCCAGCTTCTTGCGGCACAATCTAGGTCAACATTCTGCCATTCCACTCAGCCAACAAAAACGCATCAAATTTTAAGTTGGGGTCAGCGGCAGAGATGCTAATGCTTGCTTCTCTTTTTCTTCCAGAGCCACATTTTCTTCACGCTGTGGACTATGGGGATTTTGTCTACTTCTTTTTTAGAGAAATTGCAGCTGAGCACAACAACTTGGGAAAGGTATGGTTCACAAGATGCACAATGCTAATGTTTATACTAATGCTAAAACTAAAGAGATAGTTTTAAATTAACTCAGTTTAGTCAACCTCAAGTGGTTCCAAACATGAGATTGTTTCTTTTGTCGAACACAAAAGAAGGTATTTAAAGAAGGCTGAAAACCTGTAACCACTGATGGAAGGAAAAATAAATAGTATGCAAGTCAATGGTTACCTTCCTCCCGATATCCTATTTTGTGTTCAACAGAAGAAAGAAAGCCAAATTGGTTCAAGTAAACGATGACAGAATTTTATTTTTTTTGGGTGAACTATCTCTTTAATAAAACACACAAGACAAGATATCTGACATGTGATAATGTATTTCTGATTTGTATGTTAAAGGGGTGGTCCAGAGTGTTTTTTATTAAGGCTTGGTTGTGTTTATGGGGTGCAAAGCAATGTGTGCTCATGCATTATTTGTAGAAATGTTCCTCCGACAGCCCGCCCTAAACAGGCTCTGATTGGTCAGCTAATGTAATGGCAGCGTCACGCCTCTACTAGCACCCGCTTTGCCTCAGCTGTGTAAATATTGTCTGTCAGTGTAACTGTAAATGACCTCTCAAATGCTTGCTATATCTTTTTTTTTGTAATTCTCTGGAACATAATTCAAATTAAACTGTGAGCACTTCTCTCTTTATGTCGTGTCCTTTTGAAGCCCAAATACAGAAACAGAAGAAGCTTTGTGGAAATAGCAGCCTATGAACTATTTTAGCTTCCTCTGTTATAACATTACAGTGCCTCTGGCCACGCCTCTGAAGGGTTTATGACATCATTAACCAGAATGTATTTTTTTGTAGTCCCCAAACTTTGTTTGCTGTAGGCTTTACTAAGCTAACTCTGTAAAAGCCAACGTCTGCCTTTGCATTGAATTTTTAGTGTCTTACATTCACATGCTGTTTATGTCCACACAGCTACATCACATATCAACCAAAATTTCAAATGTGATATTGTAGTGGACCAACCCTTTAATGTAGCATTCATAACGTTTTATTTAGACATGAGCGTTTTTTTGTTTTGTTTTTTCGCTGAGGGTCAATATATCATCCATTACCTCAGAATTTGCTTTAAATTGACCCACGTAACAGCTTCTTTGTACCACAGATGAATGAGTATTTAGGTTTAGTTATTACTGTAGTCAACACCAGCACTGAGAGCACTGGTAAATTATTAAGATGGTCACACGGTGCTAATTCAAGCCCTCCAGCATGTTGCAGTTTTGTACTTTCTAAAAGAGAAAAAGAATGGTTTCTCGCGTATATTTAGATTCAACTCTGCCGCCAGGGAGATAGATCTATTATTTAGAGAGCGATGCTGACTTTTTTCCCCGCTATTTTTCTCTCACTGCAGGCGGTTTACTCCAGAGTGGCTCGAATCTGTAAAAATGACATGGGAGGGTCTCAGCGGGTGCTGGAAAAACACTGGACATCTTTTGTTAAGGCTCGGCTGAACTGTTCCGTTCCTGGAGAATCGTTTTTCTACTTTGACGTCCTTCAGGCCATTACGGATATCATCGACATTAATGGGGTGCCTTCTGTGGTTGGAGTCTTCACCACTCAGTTGAACAGGTAAAAAAAAAAATAGTCACAGTGACCTTCCATAAAATCTTCACATTGAAACAGACTGAATAGTGATGAAATTTCTTATTCCTTTCAGTATTCCTGGATCAGCGGTGTGTGCCTTCTCCATGGTGGATATTGAGAAAGCCTTCCGTGGCCGTTTCAAAGAACAGAAGACGCCAGATTCAGTGTGGACGCCATTTCCAGAGGAGAAACTGCCCAAGCCCAGGTTGGTGCACGCACTAGTGCGTGACGGGCTAATCATTGAGAGATTAATAATTAACAAGCGATAATTGGACATGCTGCATATTTAACCTGTGTGTGCAGTGGCCATATGGAGGCGGGTATAGATTTACAGGCATGTGGCACATGGCTCTTTGCCCTTTTTCCCTCAACCGGAACTGCATGTGTGCGCGTTTTGTCTTTTCAGACCCGGCTGCTGTGCAGGACACGGTTCAGCGGAGTCCTACAAAACCTCCATCGAGTTTCCAGACGAGACCCTTCAATTCATCAAGTCACACCCACTCATGGACGCCTCGGTCCCCTCCATTGGAGATGAACCGTGGTTCACCAAAACAAGAGTCAGGTATGGGCACAGTGCCATCATTTAGCCTAGTCTCAAAAACTTGTTATGATGCTCTCGCAAGAGTTGATGCAAACATGGCTTTTGACTAAAGCAAAGTCTGACCACTTTGACAGCAAGTACTAATTAACCACTGGCTTATTACCTGTTTATTATTAAGATACTGGCTGTTTATTAGTACTTATAACACTACCCAAAGCCTAAACCAGCGGTGCTCAACTCTGTTCCTGGAGATCTACCTTCCTGCAGATTTCAACTCCAACCCTGATCAAACATACCTGCCTGTAATTATCAAGTACTGTTCAGGTCATAATTAATGACTTCAGGTGTGTTTAATCAGAGTTGGAGCTGAAATCTGCAGGAAGGTAGATCACCAGGAACAGGGCTGAGCACCCCTGGCCTAAACCCAACTACTACCTAACTATTACAATTACTACTAATTACTACTACTTACTAATTACAAATATATTGAGTTAAAAGTCTTGGTTAATAGTTTGTTAAAAGCAAGAATTGGGCTTTAAGTAAAAAGTGTGATCAAAAGTATTTCAGGGGTGTCCAAATTTATTCCTGGAGGTCCACTTTCTTGCAGGTTGTACATGCAAACCCTAAATGGACATTAGCTGAACATGCTAGTCAAGTTCGGTGTCCAAATTTGCCTACTTATACTATGTCCTAAAAGTATTTGTAGAAAAAGTACATACTTTTTAGTGTGTAGCAGAAGACTGGGCATTTTTTGGGACATACTACATCCTCATAAACTGTTACGTTACTTTGTTGTCTTGTCACATCATCCACATTTCTTTAATATTTAATTTTCTATCATACTGAATAAGAATATTTAGAGATGGTAGACCATATGGGTAACTTTGGAATACTCATTTAAACACACTATGATTTGGGACAGGGTGGCACGGTGGTGTACTGGGTAGCACGTTCGCCTCACAGCAAGAAGGTCGCTGGTTCGAGCCTCGGCTTGGACAGTTGCCATTTTTGTGTGGAGTTTGCATGTTCTCCCCGTGTTCACGTGGGTTTCCTCCTGGTGCTCCGGTTTCCCCCACAAGTCCAAAGTCATGCGGTACAGGTGAATTGGGTAGGCTAAATTGTCTATAGTGTATGCGTGTGAATGAGTTTGTATGGATGTTTCCCAGAGATGGGTTGCAGCTGGAACATATGCTGCTTAAAACATATGCTGGATAAGTTGGTGCTTCATTCCGCTGTGGCGACCCCAGATTAATAAAGGGACTAAGCCGAAAAAGAAATTGAATGAATGAATGAATGATTTGGGATGAAGTAATTCTATTTTGAATACTATTTAGGATGGGACACGACAAAGGTCTTAGGACTTATTAGAACCTTTAGACATAAAGGCCCAATCCTAATTATATTTTTGTATAAATTCTGGGAAATTTTTGTACCCCTTGGTTTGTATGGTCCTGAAAAATCTAAGTTAAGCTATTTAGCCCTTCCCCTCAGCCCTATGCCTTCAAGCTAAAAAGAATTGGGACACCCCTACCCCTTCACATGAAAAAAATGAGGGTTGGGGTAAGGGGAACGGATAAGGGGTAGAATTGGGATTGGGCCAAAGTGTCTTGTAGCTGACTAATGCTTCTTCAGGATAAGGATTAGACACCCACTGGATCAACATGTAGTCACTAACTTCATGTCAGGTTGTCTATTATAATCAGAAAGAAATCCAATACTGGCACAGATTACTTTTTTTGCATAGAACCCAATTACATAAGCCAACGAAGAGTTTGCTATCTAGACCCAGTGTCAGCTGTTAACTAAGCATCATTTATGACCCTTCCAGCAAAGAGTCTTGGTTTCATGTTCTAAACAACTGGTACGCCTAATTTAACTAGTTCAGTCTTGATAGATGTGTCACGTTTCAACATGTTTTGTCTTGTGTCAGCTCAAGTTAAGCTGCTGTAATTCAGGCGTCTCCTTGTAACTGAAACAGCCCTGCATTCAAGCTTTTTCCTTTTTTTTTTTTTGAAGGTACAGATTAACAGCACTTGCAGTTGACAACACTGCAGGACCCCACAAAAATTACACAGTGGTTTTTATCGGCTCAGAAGCAGGCATCGTGCTAAAAGTTCTGGCCAAGACATCCCCGCTGTCTTTAAATGACAGCGTTCTACTGGAGGAAATTGATGTTTTCAACCAAGCCAAGTATGTTCTCATCCTATAATTATTCTATGATCGGTCTCAAGACACATTTTCTTTTGTCTTTAATTGTGGGAAACTTCTTTAATTGTGGGAGAAATCTGAGTCATTTTATGATGTAGTCTTAAATTGTCTTTTTTTTGTGACCTGAATGAAAGTTTTGGATCATTGGAGGTCTAGATTAGATCTATTTGATGTGAAAGAGCATGGATTTCACTTTTCCCTCTGCAGTGTGTGGTTGTTTTATTCTCCTTCTGACTGAGGAAAGTGTTGACTGACGGACAGATCTGATAACGTGATTTATCGGTTTTTCCTATCCTCCCTCTGTTTTCTCCCAGGTGTTTATCCAACAATGAGGACGATCGGCGAATTTTGTCTTTCCACCTAGATAAGGACACTCACACACTCTATGTGGCCTTTTCCAGCTGTGTGGTCAGAATACCACTCAGCCGCTGCGAACGACATAGTTCCTGTCAAAAGTGAGTTCTGAATGTAGCTTTGCTATATATAGGTTGTAATTTCTCTCTTATTTTGCACATCCAATTCATATCGCTTTCATTTTTGTAAAACCATTGTGTGGTGTGTTCATTTTCAATAATGAGATGTTTTTTTATTGCAGGTCTTGTATTGCTTCTAGAGACCCATACTGTGGATGGATGTCACATGGAGCTTGTGAACGTATTCCTGCAACTATGCAGTAAGTCCTACTATTTTATTTAGATTTACCTATAAATATAAGGAGGAAAATTCAATGAGTAACTCAATTTCTTCTCTCTTTGACTTTTTTGCAGAAGTGGTTATGAGCAAGATGTTGAATACGGCAACACTGCTCACCTCGGGGATTGTCACGGTAAGCTCATCAACACGTACCTCTTTTTTAAAAACATTAGTTAGTAGTTCTCACGTGAATAACCCACCTCACACTCTCAGCTGATGGAAATTAACACATCACACGCATATCATACTAATTCCTCTGACAATTAAACATGTACACACACACATTGTTTAAGCCTGAGCATTACAGTTAAAGAGCGATACAGCATAAACCAGAGGAAAACACTTTTTTTGTTATTATTTTTGTAGATTAAACAAAACAGCAGTTTTACAGTTTTATAATTTCTAACTTTTCTTTTTGTCATTTTATAATGATTTCCTGTTCCTTTAATTCTTTTAGAATTATTGGCCACTACATCAGCGCCAGATTTCAAATCATATGGCGACCCAACCTCTGGTTAGTTTCCTGTACTGCACTGATTTCCTTCCTTGAGTTCATCATTCTCCAAATCTCCCTTTCTTTTCTCCTCTACTGCTGCCACCTGCTTTTAATCCTGTGCTTTTCATCATGCCATCATCATTATCAAAAAAAGAGAGGCACCTGATCTCTCAGCACCAGCTTTTCCATCATTTCATCCATTCGTTCTTGCATGAAATATGTGCTGCCTCCACTTTATCGTCTCCCTGGACTATGTTGTCGTCGTCTCGTTCTATTAGAGACAGTCTTCATCCTTTCCCTCCTCTCAGGCTGAAAATGTTCCTTACCTGAGACTCTGCACAACCGTTACTCCACTGTAATGGTCCAAAAAATAACCTCAGTCAATCGTATAAACTGACAGTCGTCCTGTCGGTGTTCACTAACCCCGATCGTTACGTTCCGTCTATCTTGGGATCTCCGATTCTTAACAGTTTGTTTGTCGCCACAGACATGGAGTCGCCGTCTTCGTCAGTCACAGTGCCCGCGACTTCTGAACCCATACAATCACCCCAAACCATCCCCACTCAGACACCACAACTCTTTGGCTCACGGAAATTTGAGCTCCACGATGACCCAGCCACTTCACATTCTGTTGAGCATATACCAGGTGTGCTGGAGGGTAAGGCCTTGACCATAGCGGTCTGCACTGCTGCATGGAATTCTGGGTAATAGCTGCAATTTGTGATGCTAATCACCTGAGATGCATACATTGCTGATAGCAGCTCATTCCTTACAAGAATGGCGCGATAAGCAATTCTGCAGTCAGTCACACTACATTAGCAAAGTAGAGATACAGACTCTTAGGACATTCAGGTCAGCAAAAAGCCTTACTATCTTAGAGTATTAAACTGATACAAACAGCTATACTCAGATTCCATCAGCATATAAAGCTTTGTATTATTTTCCTCTTATGTTATGCTCTTATTTATTTTCTTCACTTTTAGCTTAATTTGATGTATATTTTCTGTGGCTTATTTTGTTCAATCTATCTTTAATGGCTACATCTTTTTCTTCTTTCATCATTTTCTTTCTTTGCCCATTGTTTTTTTGGTTTTAGGAAATCTTCCAAAGGCCTTGCCACTAAGCAACACTTTTAAGCCTTCCTCGAGCAACATTATTCACGACTAACTCTTTCGTATATCTGCGGGCACTAACAAAACTCACTCTCGGGTACTAAACAAAGACAGCGGGCTTAATCCTCTTTGGGGAAACCCATGTAAAGTCGCAACTCACTAACTCACCTGAAACTGCAACCTATGCACAATCAAATGACCTAACATGTCTGCTTTTTAATTAACCCCCTTCCCTAATATGACAGGATTACTCGTTGCTGTTTTTTCAGAAATTCTTTCTAGATGTATGTATGTAAGCTTAGTAGTTAACAGAAAATAATAGTCATATGCTTTTAATTCAGACCAAATGGTGGGGCATCTCTGGGGAGGAAAGGACTTTTTGCTTTAAGTCTTATTCAGTGATCAGCTTTGCAAGTGTGTTAACATGCTGTTTGGCTATCTGTGTTGCAGGTGTTTGGGAAATTCAAGCAAGTGAATCGAACCAGATGGTGCACATGAACATCCTGATCTCCTGTGTGTTAGCTGCATTCCTGCTTGGTGCATTCATCGCTGGCATGGTTGTTTACTGCTATAGAGATGCGTTTCTTCGCACTCCCCGAAAGATCCAAAAAGATGCAGAGTCGGCACAATCCTGCACTGATTCCACTGGCAGCTTTGCCAAGCTTAACGGTCTGTTTGACAGCCCTGTCAAAGAGTACCAGCCTAATATGGATACTCCCAAACTCTACACCAACCTGTTGAGCAATGGAAGGGAGGTGCCAACCAGTGGAGACACTAAGACTATGCTCCTGAGTGGGCAGCCTCCCGAATTAGCAGCATTGCCTACGCCTGAATCCACACCTGTGCTGCAACAGAAGAGCCTTCAGCCCATTAAGAACCAGTGGGAGAGAGCTCATGGAAAGATGAGTGGCTCCCGCAAAGATGGGCCGCCCAAAAGCCCACAGTACCTTCCCTCTAGTCCACCGCCCCACTCTGCCATCAATCCACACATACCCAGTGCTGTGGTACTGCCTAACGCCACGCATGAAAACAAAGCAGACTTCAGCACACCAGAGGGGCCTCAAGCAGAAAAGAAGGTCCATAATAGTGATCAGCATGGTTCCAAATCTGGACGTAAAGACCAGCGGCGAACAGTGGATGCCAGAAATACGTTAAACGACCTCTTGAAACATCTAAATGATAGCAACCCCAAGGGCATCATGGTAGAGATGCCCAAATCCCGACAGCACCTAATGCTGGAACCCATTGTAAGTCCAACAGAGATTCCACCCAAAGTCCCAAGCCGAGAGGCCTCCCTGTACTCTCCCTCTTCCTCTCTACCAAGAAACAGCCCAACTAAGAGAGTGGATGTGCCGACAACACCAACATCGCCCACAGGGCATATGGGAACTCTTGAGAGACAGCGGTATCACCGAGGCTCTTCCCAGCGGCACTCCATATCCTCGCCGCCCAAAGGGCTGCATTCACCTAGTGGGGCCATAGTGTCCCGGCAACCTAGTATGAACAGAGGCGGGTACATGCCCCCCACTCCAACCCCACCCACTAGACTAGACTCTCATGGGGTACCAATGGCAATGACGCCTTCCGTATCCCGACAGAGCAGCTACAGTGGTCATGGATCTTTACCACGAACATCCATCAAAAGGACAGCATCGCTAAAGCCAGATGTGCCACCCAAACCCAACGGCTTTGCACCACAGACTGCACAAATGAGGCCAGTGAACAAGTATAGCTACTGAAATGCTCAGCAGGATATTACTCAATGAATGGACAGTAGGAGTAAAAGCGTTTGCCCTGCAGAGATATGGCGTGCTAGTGTCCGTTTCATTTAAAGGGAAATGAATCGGAACGCCAGAGCTTCTGTTTCGGGTAGTTGTGCTAGTTCTCAGTGACGTTGTCACGTCATGCTTGAATGACAGGATGGATTCTGATCTTGAAGGCGGCAGGGACGCCTGAGGTCAAAGGACACAGCTGACGCACAGAATAAAGCAGCTGCGTAGTTGCTGTGTCGATTGGGCAGCAAATGCTCCCCCTGCACTGTTCTCCCCATCAATGTGAACTGTTTTTGTTAGACTGTTTGGAAAATCAGATATTCTTGCTTGGATGTCTCTCCAGAAGACAGAGTAAAAGGGACGTGTTGCGAGTCTGTGTTTGATTAGTCTCCGGGGCTAACAAGTGTGCATTCATTGTCCATGTTCTTTTTTTTCAGTAAACGGAGAATGAGCTTGAGTCGTCGTTGTCTTTAAACTAAATCCCATTTAAGGTGCATTAACATCAGATGTGTTTGGACACAGACGTCCACAAGGTAATTAATCATTTCTGCGTGCAAAAGAAATGTCCAGGGATTCTACTTGGACTACTGATTTTAAAACACAGGGTAAAAGTGCCCTCAACGTTTGTGCTGCTAAGTGTAGACGATGACAATGTTTAACAGACTCCAGTGTGGCGTTTCATGCGGCGCTTCTGCGTGTCAAGCTGCGGCAAGCTTTTAAACCCACAGGCTCAGCACAGGATCACACTGGTCAAATGTACAATGTTCTGTTTGCTCATCTTTAGTTCCAGAAAATCACTGGGAATCCTGTAATCCCATCAAGTCAACTTTCAGCTATGACATAATGCAGATCATTGATCAACCTCTCTCCTTTCCTACATGCCAAACACTACTGTTGCTGGGTCTGTGAAGTTCTTTCTCTAATAATCTTTCAGTTTAGACCATGTCACAGAGCTTGCTTCTTGGTCATAGTATGACATAAAAGTGCAGGCAGCACATTTACTTCTTCAAAACCCAACCTCTGCTCCATACTAGACCCTATCTGAGCGCTACGCTTCACACTGCTTGTTTCAAAGAATAGAGGCCTCAATTGCATACTCACAATAAGTATACAATCACTTTAATACCTACCAGTGTGTCTTGCAGAGTCGTGCCAGTGATAGCGTTATTGTAAATATACAACTATTAAAGTGTGGACATTTTCAAGGCAAGTTTACCTGGATCAGTGTATTTGTGTGCCTTATTAAAAACACAAGAGCTTAGTATGGTTGTGGACATCTTACGGTGATCAAACTAGTGCTGTTTTTGGTTGGCTATGAGCAGGGTCGCAACCCAAAGGTAAATTAATCGACAAATCTATCATCGAAAGCTCTACCATTCAATCAATCTCAATGCTTGAGGTGGTTACACCTCTGGATGAGGGAGAACATGATGTGACCATGATAATTTTGTTTAAATAAGCGAGTTTCACGAATGCAGACAAAGATAGTAATAACTGCTTAGCCATTTTCTTATTGCCATTGTGTCTGTACATGTTTCTGGAAGGTGCTAATTTGCAATGATGAGATGCCATGTAATGAATGTATTATTAATTTCATTTATACATCATCTGATTGTCAGTTCACAATCAGATGATATTTCTCAGCATTTGTGACCCTGTACCACAAACTAGTCATGAGTATATTTTTCCTAATAGTCAAAAATACCCTGTATGGGTCAAACTTACAGATATTTGTTTTTTAATGCCGAAAATCACTTGAATATTAAGTAAAGAGCATGTTCAATGAAGATATTTTGCAAATATTCTATGGTAAATATATCAGAACTTAATGATTGGTTAGTAATATCCACTGATAAGAACTTCATATACAATTTTAAAGACGATTTTGTCAGTATTTTGAACACTCGGATTACCGATTTTCATTAGTTGTGTCTCCACAAACTATTGTTCTATCCTTACAAACTATAAATCAACGGAAAGCTTATTTATTCGACTTTCATGTGCTGTATGAATTCAAATAATTGACATTTATGGCTGGTTTTGTGGTCCAGGGTTACATTTAATATGAGTTCAAATGAGATGTGTTTTAGAGAGGATCGTCTAAGATTAGAGACTAGGAATTTTCCGTATATTGAGGTGAAACTTGCCTGTTCAAGCCCAAAGCTCCATGTTTGTTTACATGTTCTGATTGTATTTGAGCAGCTGAACGGAGGCTGATGAATCATCACCTGCTAAAGATTAGTTTTATTAAAGGAGAGAGAGTTGATCCCGTGCTCTGGTTTGAGTTGTCCTGTGTTGAGCTGCCTTGTATATTGCAATATAAATCTGCAATCTGACTTCAAGCCTTTACTGTTCGGTCAATACTCTATGTGCAAAGAAACCAGACTGGTCTACCTTTTATTTTTTAATACCGTGCAAACATTGGCAGTTGGAATACAGCTTTTCTTTTCTGGAAAATTTTAATGTGTAGATATTGTAAAGCTGTACTGTGAAAGTGTAAATACTTACAGTCCTTGTTTAAGAATATTTTTGTTGACTTTTTTTAACACGGCATGTATAGTTGAAATAAAATATTACTGCACAGAACATGTTTTCTTTCTGTATTTGTTTAACAAATATGATACTGCTCTTACACATGATAGTGAATAGATCAAAATAGGTTTACATGGGACACACAATATTTATGGGACTATATAAATATACAGTGCTCAAGATATACAGTACAACCCTCACAAATCTCTCTTATTTAAATTTAAATTAATATTTTCTATAGGACGCTTTACAATAATATATTTGTGCATATACAGTTGAAGTCAGAATTATTAGCCCCCTTTTTTAAAAGTTTCCTAAATTATATTTAACAGAGCAAGGAAATTTTCACAGTATGTCTGATATTTTTTTTCTTCTAGAGAAAGTCTTATTTGTTTTATTTCAGATAGACATAGCAGTTTACATTTTTTTAAACCATTTTAAGGTCAAAATTATTAGCTTTAAGCTATATATTTTCAATTGTTTACAGAAAAGACCATTGTTAGACAATAACTTGCCTACTTACCCTAACTCTGCATAGTTAGCCTAATTAACCTAGTTAAGCCTTTAAATGTTACTTTAAGCTGTATGGAAGTGTCTTGAAAAATATCTAGTAAAATATTATTTATTGTCAACATGGCAAAGATAAAATAAATCATTGTTTACAGATGAGTTATTAAAAATATTATTTTTAGAAATGTGTTGAAAAAAATCTCTTCATTAAACAGAAATTTGGGGAAAAAATGGTGGGGGGGCTAATAAATCAGGGGGTGAATAATTCTGACTTCAACTGTATATTAGATTAGTCAGTACTGAAGCCAATTCTGGAGCTAATCTTACAAAAAACTTACAATATCCTTTCCAAAATGAATAGACTAGATTTATATGTTAGGAAAAATATTAAATACATTTTTTTTAAAAAGCGGACAAATCAAGAGAAACTAAAAATATATAACATTTGGTGGAAATTTTGTAGCTTGTCATTTTTTAGCAATATTTGACATGAATTTAAATGTATTATTTATCGACTTCTAAAGATATTCGGTGGCTTAAGTATCATTTAAATAAATATCTGTTTAATAAATCTGTTTTGTTTTAATGCACCAAGATGTATGACATATAATAACTGAGAAACGGATGAAAATATACATTTTCATAATGGGGTATACTCCTTTATTCTGAGCACACACTAATTGTATGGTCCAATTAGTATTGTTGTCATTTTAAAAGCAGTAAATGGTTAAACATTTAGTTTTTTGTTTTTCATTTATATTACATTTTTAAGGCAAATCTCAAAACAGTTCAATGGTGTGTCTGTCTCAACCACAGTCCAATAAATAACAAATCATTAAATAATTAATAAATACTTTAGGCCTAATTTTAAGGGGCTTTTTGTTCATCCATATATTCTTAAAAACATAAGTACTTGATACATTTGTCACTTAAAACCATGTCCTCTGGTGGGATACAATATCCCAGCAGGCACACACCGTCATAAGACTTTATATTATGTTAGATTTAGGTCGTGACGTCAGGTGACCAAAATTCAACATCTAGTCTGTGTCTAAAGAGGGTCGCACACAAGATGCACCGGTAATCGCCACACTGCGACATGCATATGACAGTTGGAAGTAACGTGCACCGGACGCACACATTCCAATGCTATTTAAAATGAAACTATTTGGATGACGCTCTGCGACTTGCGTAATGGTGTGCGTACCCTGTTAGACATCTATGTTTAGAATTTTAAAATGCATGTCGCTGCGTGGCATATCTTCTAGTGGTGCATCCGGTGCGCGACCCCCATTAGGACAAAATTATTTTGACCTCCAATATCAACGTCAAATGATATTGATATTTGGTTGATTTTAGGTTCGAAAGTGACCAAAATCCAACATTATATTGACATCAAATACTGACCTTTATTCATCAGGTATGGCAACAACATCCAATTTCTGATAGACGTCATAGTAGTATCATCCACACAACGTCAAACTGTAACATCATTAGATGCTGATATTTGGTTGATTTTAGGTTGAACATTGGACAGTCAGGCCTGACGTTGGGTTCTGAAGTCAAGATGATTTTCCACTTCAAACAAAATGCAATGTTCCATGACTTTGGGGTACAAGGTCAATCTGACGTCATGTTGACGTCCTCTGCCTGCTAGGTACACTTATTTTAAATTGAGCAGTTCCATGGAAAACATAAATTAGTTGAAGAATCAGTCATGTGACTGAAGCCCCCTGTGAATGCTGTACACAAGTTAAGGTTTTGTCTCAGAATATTTCACATATTTCACTGTTTTGGAACCAAAAATTTGTTACATTTTGTTGTCTTTCAGTGCGATACCCCTATGTATTGAAAAAGTCCGACAAATCATTCATTCATTTTCTTTATAGCTTAGTCCCTTTATTAATCTGGGGTCACCACAGAGGGATGAACCACCACCATCCAGCATATGTTTTACACAGTGGATGCCCTTCCAATGCAACCCATCACTGGGAAACATCCATACACTCATTCACACACATGCACTATGGACAAATTAGCTTTCCCAATTCACCTATAAGCATGTCTTTTGGACTTGTGTGGGGAAATGGAGCACCAGGAGGAAACCTGCACGAACACGGGAAGAACATGCAAACTCCACACAGAAATGCCAACTGACCTAGCTAAGGCTCAAACCAGTGCCCTGTTTGCTGTGAGGTGATTGTGCTACCCACTGCGCTACCATAATGCCTCCGACAAATCATTGAGAAAAAAGAAAAATCTAAATTTCAGATTAGATAAATAGCACTATATGAAGATGTGTCCAATATTGTCTTCATTGTCAAATCATATATTGTTTTTACAGTACAAGTTATTAATGCCTTGGTCACAATGCACTTTTCGCCCCATAAACTTCCATTCATGTGCATGCAAATGCAGCAGACCGGAAACGCAAGCTTGTTTGACAAGTTTCACAGTTCAGAGTTGAAAAGTTCAAGCTCTTTGAACTCTGACCTGCTAAATCACATCATGTGACTGCGTGAGACCAATCAAAGATCAAAACATGACCTCTCTGTACAGAAATTTGAATTATGAACCAATTGCTCGCTTTTTTAATGTCTAATCATTTTGTTTAATACCGCCTCTTTTTGCAGCGCCATACAACTGAATTTTGCACACACAAATTCTAACGAGACCGCAAAATAAAAAAATTCAAAAACAACAGTGAAAAAACTGATAAAGTTAGTGACACCTTATATGTTCTCAAACATCAGACCTCAAACTATATAAATATATATTTTTCTTCAAAAAAAAAAAAAATTACTGCCTATTTGTCAACTACTCACATCTTATTGATGTCAAACATGCCATGGCTCCACTTTGAACATGTTAAGTAAGGCCCAATCCCAATTCTATTTTTGCACCCCTACTCCTTCCCCGTGGCCCTTGAAACAGAGTGTGAAGGGGAAAGGCTTTAAATTTACCCCTAAGAAATGGCACAGCACAACAACATCTGCACACATCATTGCGAGCTCTTACTTGATAGTTATTCTGTAGTTATTCCAGTTGCGTTATTTATATAATCACTGAAGGCAATGATATCGTGTTAGTATGACGATATATTGTGGCAATAAGCTTGTTACTGAACTGTGCATTTACTGTGGCCATATTCATCTATGTAAACACACAAAAACAACATTAACATTATACCAGACACTGTAAAAAAGCTCATTCCCAGCCACTAGAATACCCTAAAAGGGTATTCCAGTGTCATCGAGTGTCAGATGTTAATGTATATTGTGGGACAACTATTGAGGAGTTATTATTATGAATTATAGATAGTGAAATTTAGTGGTTTATATTGTAGCTTTATTTTTTTAAAGCATGACAGTGAAACACGAGCGTGGCTATGAATGTATTAAAACGAAAAATACAAATTTATGCATTTCTTTACTTCTGTAGGCAAGCCATGCTTATATCTGGTGTATTCTGGGAAATAATCTTATCCCTTGGTTTGAGTGTGGTCCTGAAAAATCACAGTTTCAAGGGCTATCTAGCCCTTCCTCTTAGCCCTATGCCTTCAATGTTCCCTACGTTGATTTTTAAACAGGCAACAAACAAACACAGACACAGGGGGAGAAAGACAGTGACTGTGTTTACATGGACATCAGTCATCAAATTATTTTACTAATTTGTCGACTTTAACTGCAGTTTGGCACTTTCACTTTCATTTAGAAACATTTCCTGCATGCCCCACGAAAATTCTACATGACGGTAATAGTTTGACTGCGGTGTTTACATGTTTACACTCGGAAAGCAGCATTTACAGCGGATCTTTCAGTCTATAATATTGTAGTGATGTTAAAGTACTGTGAACTCAGTAACAGTTCTAATCATTTTGACTAAGGTCTGTCTTTAAACACTGAAAGAGTGCTGCTGACAATACAAACTAACTTTGCCATCTGAATAAACAAACAAAGACCACTGATTGCTTACCAAATCTGTAGAGACAGGACAAATTAACATAAACTGGAGCCGCGTTTGTTTTCAAAGCAGACGAGCGGCAAATCCGGATTTCACCATTTCCAGATGTGGAAAGCTCTCATGTAAAACATGTTCTTTACAAACACATTTCTGCCGTGTGTCGCATGCACAGTAGTCCACGTGAGTCCTGCTGCGCTCTCGTAGCAGAAAAATGAAAGCAAAGTCTTCATTGCAGCAAATAAACACAACACTGGCGACCTGTGTCTCCAAACAATTCTACTTCTTCCACTTATTTTGGCAACACAACGTGGCGTCTCTCAGCCATCTGAACACTGCAACAGGTACAAACAATCTTCAAAGCTATCATGCATATTAATGAAGTTGCACCGCATACATAATAGAGCGCGCTGATTGGTTTGAACCAAGTCTACCTCATGACTTAATGCTGCACTCAAGAGATGTCACGATGCACTCGCAGGTACAGACATTCACGCAAGAATCTCATCAGTGTGACGGAGCTTTTAAAATTCTTTTCAAACTGGAAGAACCAATTTTCTCGAAATAATGCACAAACAACCATTTTCACTCTTTAGCTAAATATATGTGTCCTAATAGTGTTGATAGCAGCATGGGACACATATATGCCTGTCAACAGTTAAATTTTTTTTTGATGTTTTGGTGTTTCATGACCCTTTGAAGCAGGTTTGAATTAAAATTTCTCAAATGTAAATATTTTGCAAATGGACATTGAAACATAACACATGCTTACAGTCCTTCTGCATGCTGAGTTTGTGGACTGTTTTTTTTTTTTTTTTTTTAATCGTCTTCACTGATGAGAGACTTAGCACAGGCTTTATTTTTAGACCCTTGTTTTTGAAATCTCGGTGGAGAATAAGCCATTCCCCATCTCATTGGGAAATCCTCCAAAGTCATTTGTAAGCTGAGCACCCAACATCTGCTTCACTGGCTCAGACTACAGCCCCATACACACGCACACACACATGCACACACTGATAGCATCAGGTATCCAAGATAGTATGAGCGACTTCTCTAGAATTTCAGTACTGGCCAGTGCGTCGACCGTTGAGGTCAGACATGTCTGGACTGGTAAATTCAAGAGATTGCCACAGAATATGCATAGTTATAGTAAAGACAGTATTTGATAAAGTGAAACGCTCCATTGTTTATATTTTCACTGTTAAAAAAAAGAGTTTCTGTATTTTTCGATTCATGGATGTTTTTCATTTATTTTTATTTATGAATTGCATTATGGGATGTTGAGCTCTGCTCTGTCAACTTCTGATGTTGAAAATTCCACTCTACAGTTTAACAAAGTGGCTTTTATTGAAGTTTTAGTAGTTTGAAGTAATATAACGTATAAGAAATAATATATAGTCAAATAAGTAAAGGGAGTAAGCCAAAAAGAAAATGAATGAATGAATAAGTCTGTAAAATAACAGAACGTGCTAGCAGTTTACTACAAGGTGTTTTTATCACAATATTTAACACCAACTCAGACAATATATCACTTTAAAGGGGTGGTCCACTACGATATCGTATTTTAAACTGTAATTGATGTGTAATGTTGCTGTGTGAACATAAACAGCATCTCTGAATGTAAGACGCTCAAAGTTCAATGTAAAGGGAGACGTAGCCTACAGTGAACGAAGTTTGGGGACTACAAAAATACATCCTGGTTAATGATGTCATAAACCCTTCAGGTTACAAGCATGCACTTTGAGCAGTTAAGGGGTGTAGCCAGATGTGCTGTAATGTTATAGCAGGACACTTCCTAGTGACTTGGAGCCGATCCGCGGAACTCAGCACATTATGTTAGCTGACCAATCAATGCCTCTTGGGGGCGGGCTTTTGGAGGAACTAGGAAATATGACATTTATTTGCATGTTAGCAGAGTAGCATATTATTAAAGCAATATATTATGTAATTATAATTATTATATAAGATATATGAAAAAAATAATGTGATTTTTCTCAAATAAAGCATGAGCACACAATGATTAGCACCCCATGAACACAATCAAGATTTAAAAATACATTTTGGACCACCCCTTTAACTAATAAAAATGTTCATAAAAGTCACTTTTTTCAAACTTTTCAAGGTTGAAAGTGGTTGGAAGAAAGACCAAGGTCCCATAATGCTGTTCAAAAGCATAAATAAATGGGGGGGAAAATTAAGTAAAACATGAATCACAAAATACGGAAAACTGCTAATTTACGAATATTTTTTACAGCATATAACTAAGTCAGTAGAAAAAGTACTGGCAGTTTATTACCAGGACTTTATATTGTAATTTACAACAGCATCACAGGCAATATATCCATCCCAGGCTCATTGTGAATACATTCCTGAAAATACGTCCCAGGGAGTAAGTTTTTGTTTTTGTGAATCCACCAGAGGCCACTGTGTACACTTTTTAAGATCTCAAATTTCTCTCGCGAGTGCCATTCACACATGCTGTTCTTGCATAACTCCACCAGAGGCCACTGTAGACAGACTGACCAACTGATTCCCCCACCCACCTCATTCCTCACTCTCTACCAATAGTGTTATCAAACACATCGATTTACCCGCCCACTCCCTCTCCTAAACCCAACCATTAGTGTTTTCAAACAAATCGATTGACCCGCCTACTCCCTCTCCTAAACCCAACCGATAGTGTTTTCAAACACATCGATTGACCCGCCCACCCCTTCCCTAAACCCAACCAACAGTGTTTTCAAAAGTAATCCAGAAAAAGAAAAGCCCTCACGCCCACCTGATTTTTTTTACCACATTTTCAGATCTTCCCACGTTTTGACCCTGTTATTTACTTGTTGATTTAATATTTTGCCTTTTGTTTTTGTTTCACCTGCTTTCCGTCATCGGGGTTAACCTCTTCTCTGTATCTCAAGTCAAGTCTACCTCAAGTCCGCATAACATTGGTAACAGCGGAAAAGCCGTCCACACGGAGGTAAGTGGTCCGCTGGTAGCCTGAAAGGAATCAGAAGCCGTCATCAGCATCATACGTTCATTTTAAAGATGAAATACAGCCAAACGTAGCTCTACATAATTCACACTCTCCAGAAAATGTATACAGGGCTACATATTCACAATAAGACTCTGTTGAATACATTCATTCATTTTCTTGTCGGCTTAGTCACTTTATTGATCAGGGGACGCCACAGCGGAATGATCCGCCAACTTATCCAGCATTTGTTTTACGCAGCAGATGCCCTTCCAGCCGCAACCCATCTCTGGGAAACATCCATACATTCTCATTCACACACATACACTATGGACCAGGGGTGTCCAAACTACAGCCCTACGGCCAGTTTAGTGGCGGCCCGCGAGGCTTTTTATAAATAATAATAGAATCTGGCCGCTGTACAAAAATAAACGTAATTCAATAAATAACCACCGGGTGTCGCTATCACGTGCCTTCAATTAGGCAGCATTTTCTGTTATGACATAAAACGAATCGACCAAACTGAGCGAAACATAATTGATAACCACGTTTTGGTGAGCCATGGCACAACCAAGAAAAAGGAAAATCAAAAGTACAACATCACTGTTCATATTAACAGAGTTTATGGTGAGTAAAATATATATTATGATTTTAAAATGTAGAAAATAATTCCATAATAATACCACGCACACACACACACACACATCTGGCCCTCGGCCCAAAAACTTTGGACACCCCTGCTATGGACAATTTAGCTTACCCAATTCACCTGTACCGCATATCTTTGGACTTGTGGGGGAAACCGGAGCACCCGGAGTAAACCCACGCAACCATGGGGAGAACATGCAAACTACACACAAAAATGCCAACTGACCCAGCCAGGGCTCGAACCAGCGACCTTCTTGCTGTGAGGTGAATGTGCTACTCACTACGCCACCGTGGCGCCCTTTATTGAATATATCACTTCAAACTATCAAACATGCTAAAATAAAATTTTCTGGAGGAAAGAGTGAAGTCCCATGATTCAATTCAAAATGTAAATAAATGAGGGAAACTCCATGAATCATAAACTATAGAAAACTGTTAATTTACATTTTTTACAGTGTAGAATTAGGATGTATTCCAGCTGCAACCAAGTACTGGGAAGTAACAACACATATTGGACCCTTTTTTAAGGCACTGTAGGCAATATTTAACAACCTATTACACATAAAGATCTGAAACTAACACAAAAACATTTTAAGAATAATTGGAGCATTGCACTCAGCAGGCAAATTGTTAATTCATTGAAATCTGCACATTTGTTAGTAGTTCATGGCTGCAGTAGTGATGGCTGCAGTTGTAACGCTGACTGGTCTAATAACTGGTCTAAAGGCTAAGATTACATTTTATTCACACAATAGATTAAACACTTTGTATATTTATATTTCATTCATTCATTCATTTTCTTTTGGCTTAGTCCCTTATTTTTCAGGGATCACCACAGCGGAATGAACTGCCAACTATTCCGGCATATGTTTTACACAGCGTATGCCCTTCCAGCCACAAACAATACTGGGAAACACCCATACACAATCACATTCACACACACACTTACACTATGGCCAATTTAGTTTATGTAATGTAATGTGTATTTATATAGCATTATTTATCATGCATGGCCACACACCCAAAGCGCTTCACAATCACGATGGGGGTCTCTCCACACCACCACCAGTGTGCAGCATACACTTGTATGATATGAGTGCTGCCAGTGTGCTCACCACACACCAGCTATAGGTGAAGTTAAGAGACAGTGATACAGCCAATTCAGCGGATGGGGATGATTAGGAGGCCATGATGGTTAAGGACCAAGAGGGAATTTGGCCAGGACACCAAGGTTACACCCCTACTCTTTACGAGAAGTGCCAAGGGATTTAAAATGACCACAGAAAGTCAGGACCTGGATTTATCATCTCATCCGAAAGATGGATCTCGTTTATCCAGGTTATCCAGTCGGGACTCGAACCAGCAACCTTCTTGCTGTGAGGTGACAGTGCTAACCAATGAGCCACCGTGCCATTCATATTTATAGTTAAAAAATGCTATTAAGACTGAACAAAAAAAACATTTTCTGTTGTGAAACTCAAGGACTAGAAGGTTTGTAATATATTGAAAGATTTTTTTTTTTTTACTAATCAAAATACTTTCCTTATACAGTCGCATACCAAAGTCTAAAGAGTTTAGGGATTCACAACTGAATGAAAATAAAATAATAGTTTAAACGGTGAGAAATCACAGCTTTACTCTGTAAGGGGGTTTACGTGATCTGTAATTACACCAGCCAGCAGGGAAATATTTCAACAACACTGCCATCACGCACACACATAGAATCCCCAGGCTTATGTGCTTTGATTCATGGTGTTGTCATTGTACCTGCAGACCAAGCATTGGTTAATGGAGTCTGACCAAACACTCCAGATGTACGCGCATAAAAGTCATTTCTCACCGTTTAACATGAACACAAAAGCATCTTGAGTTTGACATTCATCATCATTTTCACCTCAAATTTAAGCTTCTGCACACACACATGCAAAAACAAGCTCAGGGATGTGAAGAGGGAACAATGAATGCTTAGTGCTGGAACATCCCGAATCCTAAAGCTTTAAATGTGAGCTATTAATAATGCAGGTGTCACATCAAAACGGTTCCTCTCCTCTTGCACAGACAGCAGTAATCTGTGTAGGAGCCATAAATCTCAAAGAAATGCTTGTTTGGGACCCTTTATTGTTGGAGATGCAGGTTTGCTAGTTAGCAAACCATGTTAGCATAGCTTTTATCAGGCATTATTTACACTTTATTGATTAGCAAAGCCATGCAAGTGTCAGGTTCCTCGGGATCCTCATCTGAGGACAAACTCTCAAGTTGTCTTGCATTTTGGAGTTTCTGATGTTTGTGAAAACAATTATGTAAGGCAGTGGTAACTGTATACAAAAAAAATAGATATTGTACTTTTGCTCAGGTGTAGGGATGCACAATATATCGTTTAGCATCGATGATGCAATCTGCGAATCTGCAATAGTCACCTCGTGTCAGGACGTCGAGCAATTTCAAGTGATTTTAAACCATTTGGACACAACAATTTATGCAAGAGCTGGTTGCTAGATTGACGACACCAACAATAATTGGTGCTAATTTAAATTGTGTTCTAACTAAAAGCAATGACATGCGATAGAAGGAATATTATACATATTAGAAGTAGCTTTTGACCTAACCAACATTTGAAAAAACAAAATGGCTTCTATTTCTTGCAGCGGAACAACAGAAAACTTTGACAATGATCACCTCAGGTACACCTTGTGTGCTTTAATCAGTGTTAAATGCTAATAATGTGAGTTTGAATGCCGTTTCAAATGACATTTATTGCTACACTACTGAAAGCAGCAGCAGATAGTTCACCTCTTGAAAATAAAATAAACAGTTTGAAATTGAACTTTAGAACTGTGACTGCCAACACATGTCATTGATTCAAAATGTACATTTTATAATGTTAAAAAGGTTTCATATGTATTAATTAGATTATAAACCGTACCATTTTGTTGGAGTGCAGAGAGTGCACTATTATTTGCTTCTGAATGGCTGTATTTAAATTTCTGTCATACTTAGCACTGCAAATCTCATCACCTAGCGTGTCGTTAGGACACAGGGTTACAATGTAACCTGCTCACCTAATGTTTACATTTGTAATATTCATATTATTTGCTAATTAATAATCACCTCATGTGGAACTCTGAATCTAAATCTCATTTTGGAGTCTGCTGCTGTCCATCGGAGGTCGCATTTCGGTCACAGATGCATACTTTGCGAACTTTCCTGACTAAATGAATGAAAAACACTATTTTCCAACAAGGCAAATTGGGTTGCCGAAACATAATTGGCTAAACTGGTATTGGGCAGGTAACGCACATTTTCAAAACAGAATATCTGACTTCAGCATTGTTTTCCAGATAAACAAGAATGTTCACTCAGCATGCTTGTTAAATATCTACAAACATATTATTGTATGTTTAGGCTTTAGAAGAGTCGAAAACTCACATTTAGCACCTTCAACAAAGATTAATTGTGTTTAATTATTGAATCGATGAAGACTATACTGTGTTATTTCACATTCGATTATTGAATTTCTGTACGTCAATGCTGTTAGACTCCACCAAAAACCGTGAACTGCTATTTGTTTCATTTTTATCTTTGTTCTGTTTTTCATCTGTACTTTAACTTCTATATTATAATTTTGTACATTTTCTGATGCACTCCCCCCTAATCAATGTACAATGATTAGTTATTTACAAATCGAGACATCTTGTTAAAATATTCATACCTCTATATATAGCAGAAAAACTAAATATTGCAATGTCAGATTTTTTTTTTCGAGTATGGTGTTTGCAGAATTATATA
>CAIGQQ010037491.1:271538-288507 GCA_903798035.1 Danio albolineatus | reverse complement strand
CCTCCCGATTCGTCCTGTCTTCAAGTTCCTCATCGTCTGTATCATCCTCTGTCGTCTGCATCTGGTGTGTGCTGTCCATCCTCCTGTATTCCTGCTACCCAGTCACGGAGGAAAAGACCCGTCATCAGTCCTGATCCTCCTGGCTATCCCTCATGTGCTCCTTTGTTGTCAAACAATAAATCTACTAACGTTTACTTACCTCTGTCTCCCGTCCGCTTCTTAACAGTATTAATGCCCAATTCTGATTTGTTGCTAATATCTGATTTTTACTATTACCCACCCAACCCAAATTTTAAATTAAAGTAGGCAAAGAAACAACAAAGTGAATTTTTTTTTTATTAATTAGCAATGTATGTTTACATCAGTTAAATATTATGAAAGTAAATGGTTACAGGTTTCCAGCTTTCTTCAAAATATCTTTTTTATTTTTCTATGTGAAGAAAAAAAGACAAACTAGTTTGGAACAAGTAAAGGTTGAGTAAATGATCTCAGTTTTAATTTTGTTGATTAAATTTAAAATGGATTAAACAAACTATCCATTTAAAAAGGATTAAATAAAAAAAAAATTTAAACAAATTTGTTTATTTTAAAGCGAGATATAGCGAGCTAATAGTTTGATCGTTGCAATGACTTATGCTCAGCTAATAGTGCCCGCAGCAGACCCGGAGATTGGCTGAACATATTAAGCTGTGGTAAAACCTGGGTAAAACTCAACAGTTTAACTCTATAGAGACTTATGTGGTTGTCAAGGGGCGGGGAATAATGCAAGTTAAACAAAAATGCACCAATTGCAACTAATTAAGATGCAAGTACAAAACAAAAAATGGTATACAGTTAAAGGGGACGTAAATGCACTTAATTTAGGTCTAATCAGCCAAACAAGTGAGTATACCGAGGGTATACGTAATTATTGGTCCTCAGAAGTCGTAATACACAAACAGCTTTTGGAAAAAAGTAGGCATACCAAGTATACGTGCATATAGCCCCAACTACACTACTGATTGTGATCCAAATCCGATTCATGTGTTAACACTTGCCATACGACATCCTGCATGCATAAAGGTGGGTTTTTGCATATAAGCCACACTAACCATGATGGAAGAAATTGTCTTGCTTTTAGCTCTGCGAAATATCCGACGTTCGCCCAACTTTAAAATGATTTTGAGGCATCAAAGGGCTATCATCGCAGCTTGCGCTTATGGTTTATATATGGTGTCCTCCATTGACTCATCTCTGGACCTCTGACCACTCTTTTTCCATGTTTCCTCTGTTGTTGTTGTTTACCGCGTCAGCGTCTCCACATATGCTCTTCCTTCTACGTCATTAAACTGTGGAGATGTACCACATTGTCGCACGTTTAATGACGTACAAAACAGAACGCCTCAATAAATCTGATCCATCTGTTTACATGATAGTCGCATTGTCACATATCCAATTTATATCTGATTTATTTCCATATATAAAGGAAGTCTGAAACCGATCGCTGAATATCCAAATGTAGGGTTTTTTTGTGTTTACACAATCATAGAACATATTTGATATGTGTCACAAATTAGCAAACAATCGGTACTGGGTCACATTTAAAGCCTGGTTTATACTTCTGCGTCAAGTGATCGCCGTGACCCATGGCGCATGCAATGCGCGTTGTCGTGCATTTATACTTCTGCGTGCTGTATGTATTGCTCTGTAATAACACATCCGAAACACTAGCTGGCGCCCACATTCGTCAGCTCAACAAACCGACCACTCACAGAGCTTACGCTACGCGTTGTTACGACATGTAGTTTGAGAGGTGTGCGTCAGCGTTGGCGACGGCCACGGTAACCATGCGCAGGCTGCGCCGAGGCATATGTGTGTGCTTGACACAGAAGTATAAATCAGCCTTAACTGGCAGTGTAAATGGGGCCTAAGTTTAGTAGTAAAGCATCAGTTCACAGCAGTTAATGGTGTAACGTTCATTATCAAAGTGTTGTAAATACTAAATTATATACAGTATAATATTACAGTAGGGTTCAAAAACACTACAGCATTTACAATATATATATATATATATATATATATAGTATTTTTCATGTGGTAGTCATAGTAGTAGTAGTAGTGATAGTAGAGCAAATGAATTGAATACATATCCACTTTAAAAATCAATGAGTCAGAGTGCAGGACAGGAAATGAGCTGCACAAAAAGCTGAAAGGTTGTTAAAACGTGCCCTGTTTGTCTAAGCCTTTCTTTTCTCTACGTGACTGTGATAAAAGGTTTATTCCTCATTTCTGGAGAGACTCTGTGTTATGTGTGTCTTAGAGCAGGGGGTCTGAGTAAGGTTTATTAAAAGCCTGCTGGGGGTCTGTCTTTCTTAGGGTCTCGGCAGGATGTATAGCTGTCTAACAAGTCTCGGTACAGCCCAGCCAGCATGTGTACGCTTGTTCATAGCGGTGAACAGAAGACAGCAAGATTTTTTTACAGAGTTAATTACAAAACACACCGCAATCCATACTGGGAAAACATGAGCGTTGGTTTAATGTGCTGTGACATGCTATTTATAAAAGGATAAACAAGAGAATGGTTAACTACGCTTCACACTCTGCTTCGCTTCTGCACGATTAACCAACATTTAACATGCCGTTTGAAGACCAGCAACAACACATCTGCATATCATCTACGCCGATAATGTGAAGCAGACAGACAATAATAAAAGAGTAAATGCTAATTCTGATAATAAGCAGTGCGGTCAGTAGGTTAGATGGTTATTCAGCAGATGCAAATGCATGATCGGTGAAGAGAATGCTGAATCAGTGCTTGTGTTTCTTCTTAGCTAGAGAGCAAAGTAAACATTTATAAAGAATGAATGAATATTCAGTTGTGGACGGATTAGATAGAGTAAACCTGGACATGCCTGGGATTACTGATAAACTATTCATCAATTGGGTGGCCAAAAGCAATCAATTGATTCCCAAGTATGCTAATTCAAATGATTGATTTAGGACTGATTGTGGATTGATTTCTTCTGTTAAGTCAATGTGTGGTTAAAATGGACTCTTTTACTTTCAACACACGGTCGGATATTTGTTTGCCACTGACATGATCACAAAAGGGGACACAATAGTGTCAGCCAATAGTCATGTACTGGTATTTATAGTGTATTGTCTTATTCAGACTAAATAGGTCTATAAAACGCGGAGAAAGTTAGCGATTAGCTTCTCTATTTACTTCAACATCACTTGACATATGTTTGAGTTTTCACTAATAGCCTACAATTGACTTCAATGACACCACAAACATTGTCACTTGTGACTATAGGCCAGTCTTACTTTAATTTAAATGGCCCATTTCCACTGAGTGGTACTGTACTGTACGGTACGGGTCACCTTTATCAGACTTACGTTTTCACAGCTAATAGGGTACCAAAAGTACTCTTTTTGTGGGCATGGTGTATGACAGAAAATTTCAGTAGACGTCATTCTTGCTGGAGGAAACACAAAATATAACCCACAGTCAGTGCAAACCTCTCATCTGTATCTTTAATTTTCAGCAGCACATGTAACCTCTGTTAGAAAGTAATTCGGTCGTTCCGAGTTCATAATAGTTCTGAATGTGATGATAATCATTAAACGTAGCAGTTTGTTCATGTTTGCTGAAAAAATAATTTGCTCCTTTGTTTTTTTCCGGCTTCTCCTTTGTTTTTGCACGGGTCAGTGTTGCGTTTGTCTGTTTCTGAAAGGATCGCGTTTCAAAGTACGTTAATAATGAAGCGCATGTTATTATCATCAGCTCAAGAAGTTTGTTGTTTCAAATACAGACGCGCATGCGAGCGCAAGCGAGAAGGCGAAACCGCTTGTGCTTTAGACGGGCTCGTAAAAAACTACGGGGCACAGAGAAGAATCTGCTCTTCTTCTTGGCTTTGTGGCTGTTCATCAAAACGACGACAAGGTTTGTTTGAGCTTAGGTCGACCATGGCTTGTTATTATATATTATTACAGTGTAATATCTCAGCTGTGTATTTAAAACATGGTGGTTCCTTTGTTTTCATTCTGGCTTGTTGCGCAAGCGAATGACGAATCTCTGTAAACCAATGCGGTTCAGCTGTGCATGTAGTGCAATCTAGTGCAAAATAGTATGGTACGGGTTGGTTCTGTACGTTTTTAGACAGTGGAAACAGCCATAAAAGCATACCAAACTGTACCGTACTGTACCACTCAGTGGAAACAGGCCATAAGAAAAGTCAACTAATCTCACTGAAAGCAGTGCATTTACTCCCTTTTTAAAAGTCAGCTAATTGCTATAAAAGCAACATTTTTACTCACTTTTTTAAGTAAAGTCAGTTAGTCGCTTTAAAAGCAATGGGTTTACTAATTTTTTTAGGACTGATTACGGATTGATTTTTGTTGCAAGTCAATATGTGGTTAAATCGACTCTTTTACACGGTCAGATATTTGTTTGCCACTGACATGATCACAAAAAGGGGCACAATAATATAAGCCAGTAGTCAATAGTCATGTGCTGGTATTTAGAGTGTACTGTCACTTTCTGACTAAATAGGTCCATTAAACACTGAGAGTGTTAGCTTTTCTATTTATTTCAACATCGCTTGACATATGTTTGAGTTTTCACTAATAGGCTGCAAATGACTACACTGACACCACAAACATTGTCACCTGTGACTATAGGCCAGTGTAACTTTAACTTTAAGTAAAGTCAACTAATCTCATTTTAAAACAATAGATTTACTTACTTTCTTAAAGTAAAGTCAACTAATCGCTATAAAAGCAACACTTTTACTCATTTTTTTAAGTAAAGTCAACTAGTTGCTTTAAAAGCAATGGGTTAATTCATTTTTTTAGGATTGATTACGGATTGATTTTTTGTTGTTAAGTCAATATGTGGTTAAAATTCAACACAGGGTCGGATATTTGTTTGCCAATGACATGATCACAAAAGGGGACACAATAATGTTAGCCAACAGTCATGTACTGGTATTTAGAGTGCATTGTCTTATTCAGACTAAATAGGTCTATAAAACGCGGAGAAAGTTAGCGATTAGCTTTTCTATTTACTTTAGTGACACTTGACATATGTTTGAGTTTTCACTAAGGCCCCGTTTACACTAGTCTGTTTTAGATTTAAAACGGCGTTTTAGCAAGAAAACGATCCGCGTCCACACTCGCGTTTTCACCCAGCGTTTCAAGAGATCTCCGTCTTCACTACTCCACCAGAAACGTATATCACGTGACCATTGGCGCACTCTGAGCATGCGCGGTCAAGAATAAACAGGAAGCATGCGTCTCGCTCGGCATTCGGTTATTGTTAGTCAACAAACGCTGGTTGAACGATGAACGCGATGGAAAAGAAAGCAAGAGAGGTCTTTTTGAGGACAGACGACGAGGTCGAGTTGTTACTTACAGTAACAAATGAATATAAAACATCCATGGCTATCGAAAATACAGCGTTTACAGTGAAGACTGGTCTGCTGTCTGCCAGTGACGTTATAGCCACGTGCGCTTGACGAATAAGGGAAGGATACGCAATGACCCAAAGCCCCAATCACGTAGCGAATCTCAGCAGCCACGCCTCTGTTTTCGAAAGTCTGCGTTTTCCCACGTCCACACTGAGACGCAGCTGCAGCGTTTCAGAATGAAAACGCTGTCTCCAGCGTTTCTAAAACGCTCCGTTTTCGCACCTCGAAAACTCCGGCGTAGTATGGACGGATGGCGTAACCGTAGCAAAACTTATGCGTTTTAAAACGAAAACGCACTAGTGTAAACGGGGCCTAATAGCCTGCAAATGACTTCAATGACACCACAAACATTGGCCTATAGTCAAAAGTGACAATGTAACGTAAAGTCAACTAATCTCATTTAAAAACAATGGATTTACTCGCTATTTTAAAAATAAAGTCAACTAATAATCACTATACAAGCAACATTTTTACTTATTTATTTTGAAGTAAAGTCAACTAGTTGCTTTAAAAGAAACGGATTTACTCACTTTTTTAGGACTGATTACGGATTTATTGCTCTTGTTAAGTCAATATGCCGTTAAAATTGACTTTTTTTTTACTTTCAACACACGGTTGGATATTTGTTTGCCGCTGACATGATCACAAAATAATGTAAGCCAGTAGTCATGTGCTGTTATTGTAAAAGGGGGCACAATAATGTAAGCCAGTAGTCATGTGCAAGTATTTAGAGTGTATTGTCTCATTCAGACTAAATAGGTCTATAAAATGCGGAGAGTTTTCTATTTACTTCAACGACACTTGACATATGTTTGAGTTTTCACTAACAGCCTGCAAATGACTTCAATGTCAACACAAATCTTGTCACTTGTGACTATATAGGCCAATTTAACTTTAACTTTAAGGTAAAGTCAACTAATCGTTATAAAAGCAATAAGTTAAGTAACCGTTTTACAGTGAAGTCAATTAATCACTATAAAAGAAACATTTTTACTCACTTTTTTAAGTAAAGTCAACTAATCACTTTATAAGCAATGGATTTACTCACTTTTTTGAATAAAGTCAACCAATCACTTTCAAATAAATTGATTTACTTATTATTTAAAGTGAAGTCATCGAATTGATTTAAAAGCATCATGTCTACTCACTTTTTTAGTCAACTAATCACTTTATAAGCAATGGTAATCACTTTTTGAAAGTAAAGTCAACTAATCGCTTTACAAGCAACGGATTTACTCACTTTTTAAAGTGAAGTCAACTAATTGCTTTAAAAACAACATGTTTGCCAACTTTCATCTTAAAAGCAACTGGTTTATTTATTATTTCAAGTGACGTCAACTTATTGTTTTAGAAGCAACATTCTTACTTAATAAAGTCAACTAATCACTTTAAAACCAATGGATTTGCTCACTTTTAATAAAAGTAAACTCAGCTAATCGCTTTAAAAGCAATGGGTTTACTCACTTTTTCAAAGTGAAGTCAACTAATCCCTTTAAAAACAACATGCTTGACAACTTATTAAGGTAAAATCAACAAATCACTTTAAAAGTAATGGATCAACACACCTTTTAAGAGTAAGGTCAAATAATCGCTTTAAAAAGCAGTGGGTTTACTCACTTTTTAAAAAGTAAAGTTAACTAATCACTTTAAAAGCAGCAGGTTTACAAACTTTTTAAACGTAAAGTCAACTAATTGCTTTAAAAGCAATGGATTTAGTCATTTTCTTTAAAAGTAAAGTCAACTAATCGCTTTAAAAGCAATGGATTTAGTCACTTTTTTAAAAAGTAAAGTCAACTAATCACTTTAAAGCAATGGATTTAGTCATTTTTTTTAAAGTAAAGTCAACTAATCGCTTTAAAAGCAATGGATTTAGTCATTTTCTTTAAAAGTAAAGTCAGCTAATCGCTTTAAAAGCAATGGATTTAGTCACTTTTTTAAAAAGTAAAGTCAACTAATCGAATTAAAAACAATGGGTTTACTAGCTTTTTAAAAAAAAATTCAACTAATCACTTTAGAAGCAATAAATTTAGTCGTTTTTATTAGTAAAGTCAACTAATCGCTTTAAAAGCGATGGGTTTACTCACTTTTTTAAAAAGTAAAGTCAACTAATCACTTTAAAAGCCATGGATTTACTGACTTTTTTAAACGTAAAGTCAACTAATCGCTTTAAAAGTAGTGGGTTTACTCGTTTTTTTTAAAGCAATTCAACTAATCGCTTTAAAAGCAATGGATTTAGTCACTTTTTTAAAGTAATGTCAATTAATCGCTTTAAAAGCAATGGGTTTACTCATTCTTTTAAAGTCAACTAATCGCTTTAAAAGCAATAGGTTTACTCTTTTTTTTAAAAGTAAATTCAAGTAATTGCTTTAAAAGCAATGGATTTAGTCATTTTTTTAATAGTAAAGTCAACTAATCGCTTTAGAAGCAATGGGTTTACAATTTTTTTTAAAGTAAAGTCAACTAATCACTTTAAAAGCAATGGATTTACTCTTTTCTTTTAAAGTTAAGTCAACTAATTGCTTTAAAAGCAAGGGATTTAGTCATTTTTTCAAAAGTAAAGTCAACTAATCGCTTTAAAAGCAATGGGTTTACTCACGTTTTAAAGTAAAGTCAACTAATTGCTTTAGAATTAATGGGTTTACTGTTTTTTTTTTTTACGGTAAAGTCAACTAATCGCTGTTTTTAAAGTAAAACCTCTGCTTTTCCCTATTCCTATTGATTCTTAAAAGATAAAAAGATAAAAATGTAAATTTTCCTCATTGGCTATCTTATTGTATTCAGAAATATGTCACAACACAGAACCCAATTTAGTTTGATCGCTGTTTCATGTTTGCTGTCAACACGGGGCAGTGATTCAGTGGCATAAAGTGACAGCAGGGGCAACTCCTTTTCTTTCTCTGATACCCTTTACACTGTCAGATGTGTGAATATATCACACACGAGTATTCGATAGACAGGAAAATAGAGGCTGAGAGTGAGCAGGAGATGTAAAGAGCCCCTCAGTGCCCTGGTTAGCTGTTGGCTACAGGGTCAGTGGTTTGAATAGTAAACGCTTTGATCACAGAGGAGCTCAGTAACCTTCAGCTCAGCAGACTGGAAACACATTGGGGACAGACAGGGAGAGAATAAGGCAAAGACAAAGACATAGAGAGAGAAATGTCTATTGCTTTGACTTTGTGTTGTTTCTTGCTGTCTTTGACTCGGTGGTGCTTCTGACTGTTGTCGCCATGGTTTCAGAGAAGGAGGGTCTGTCGGCCGTCAAGTCATAAGTTAAATCCCTTAAACAGTGGGACGCGACTCTTTGTGTTGCGGTACATGCAGTTTTTTGTGCATCTGAAAGGCAATTCAGGCCAATGTATCCATTTCCTAAGTCACAAAAGATACACACACCCACAAACACAAAAACACACATGCATACGCACACAATGCACCTTATACAGCAGCATAATACAAGGCATTCTCTCCCTCCACAATGGCCACTATTGTCTCAGCACATAAAAGACTAATATGAGCTGCCCTGCCTTCAGCTTTGTGGAGATGAAATCCTGCTGCCACGAGCATCACACACACAAATACAAGTTCATAGACCCAGAACCTTCGGAGCCCAAGCAGTTGTAATAAATATTTCAAATAAAAAATAATTATAGCTAAAACACACAAACAGGGGCAAAGTGAACTTTTGGTTAGTTTGCATTTAATTCATAGGACTTGTTCCTGGATCAACATCTATGTTAATTAATTCATTTTCTTTTTTAAGCTTAGTCCCTTTATTAATCTGGGGTCGCCACAGCGGAATGAACCGCCAACTTATCCAGCATATGTTTTACGCAGCGGATGCCCTTCCAGCTGCAACCCATCACTGGGAAACATCCATACACACTCATTCATACACATACACTACGAACAATTTAGCCAACCCAATTCACCTAAACCGCACGTCTTTGGAGGAAACACCCGCAAACACATGCAAACTCCACAAGGAAATGCCAACTGACCCAGCCAAGGCTCGAACCAGCAATCTCCCTGCTGTGAGGTGATTGTAGTACCCACTGCGCCACCATGATGCCCTTCTATGTTGATTCTGGAGCAATATTCCAATCAGATTTAAGGGATAAGTTTAAGTATATGTTAAGTTTAGGCTTACTTTTAGGGTTATGAGCTTTTACATCATTGCTATCAATCCCCTCTGCTTTGGGGAATAATTTACCACTAGGGTTTAGTCTAATGGTTTGGACTGGGTATCGGATACATTTTCAAACAGCAAAAATGTTCTGGAATCAACAAATATTTTAATCCAGAATCAGGGGCGGATTGTCCATCTGGCAATTCTGGCAAATGCCAGAGAGGCTGGACCATTTTTTAAATGTGGGCCAGTGAATTATTTATTTATTTATTTATTTTCAAATATATACAGTTTTTACATGAAGGCAGCTTTTATATCTTGCAAGATGTAAATATTATAATGATGGTGATTATAATAATAGTAATCATAATAATAGTAATAGTAATAAATGCTCAGCATTTGGCCCAATCGGCAACGGTCAGCTAGTTTTGAGATGTGCAGATCAATCAGAGGTTACACGGATGTAATCAAAATCTGGCAAGAATGTCAAAAGAAAAAAACAGTAAGTGCAACACAAGCTAATTGTCAGAGATGGACCATAAAAGAAGAAAGGCATTGCCAAAAAAGCTAAAATGCATAAAATTAAATGAAATATTCTCGAAAGGTTTAAATTCGGTTGTGGCATCGGAGAACAGTAGAGGTTATAAGAAGAAAACATAAAATATACTTCTAAATATACCTGTCCAGGATCACATCCTGAGAACATGCAAACTCCACACAGAAATGCCAACTGACTCAGCCGGGGCTCGAACCAGCAACCTTCTTGCTGTGGGGCGAACGTGCTACTCACCCACGCCCTGCTTGTTTTTATTTAAATTAAAAATATTACAACATTACAACCACCATTACTCTGTGCTTAAGCTGATTTTTAATCTCATAACCTCTGTTTAAATCAGTATTGTATGCTTTAGTTCTAAGGTGACTGAAAATCAAACTGAAATTTGTCAGATTATAGTGAGTGCAATTTATATTTCTTTTTGATTTACAGCAAAAATCATATCTTAAGAACTTGTAAACAACTGCCAGATCCCAATTTTATCAAGTGCGACATGATCTTGGATAAAAATTTTATGTTCACTGGCATTGCAAGGGGCGCCACGGTGGCAGAAGGTCACTGGTTCGAGCCTCGGCTGGGTCAGTTGGCATTTCTGTGTGGAGTTTGCATGTTCTCCCCGTGGTTGCGTGGGTTTCCTCCGGGTGCTCCTGTTTCCCCCACAAGTCCAAAGATGGTATAGGTGAATTGGGTAGGCTAAATTGTCCGTAGTTGTATGAGTGTGAATGTGTGTGTATGGATGTTTCCCAGAGATGGGTTGCAGCTGGAAGGGCATCCGCTGTGTAAAAAATATGCTGGATAAGTTGGTGGTTAATTCCGCTGTGGTGACCCCGAATTAATAAAGGGACAAAGCCGACAAGAAAATGAATGAATGAATGGCATTGCAAGATGAAAAGTTATTCTAAACTGACTGAAACCCTCAGACAGCAGGTCGTCCATATGAAGGTCAAGTTTATGATGGTCAGAAGAACAGTGTATCTCTACAATGTCACTCACTGGTTGTCCATGAAAGACAAATACATGAGATGAAGTAATAATATGAAGTAAAAATATGAAGTAGCTTCTTCTGAAACACAGTATTTAGTGTGACCTTCCTTGGCACTAAGCACATTTATTAACAGAGACTTGAGTTCAAGCCCCGGCTATAACCGAGCTCTTTTAGGGAGACTGCTATGAAATGTACAAGGCCTCTATCAGCACTTCCCCAAGAAGTTTGTCTTTAGATTTAGGCATCTTTTATTTATATTTTATTTCTTCCCTGTCTGGGTAATCCCACACTGCCTCTATAATATTTAGGCCTGTACTCAGTGTAGGCTAGTTCATGGCTGTGTTAACAATGTTTTTTTTTCCCTCTAGAAATATGATTTCAGAGTTCAGGTGGAGACTGTGAGTTAATTATACATACTTATTGTATCATTGCTAAAACACCAAATCTACTGGTGGCCTCAGACTTAATTATCTGACAAGCCCTATTTTTAACCTGTAGTCTAAATTTCCAGTTTTTTAACTGACTTTGCAAGATGGTGAGCCATTTTAAAGTGACTGAAACACTTCAATGTAGGGCTGGACGATATGGCAAAAATGTAATCTCAATAATTATTTTCCATATTGAACAATTACGATATATATTTTGATATAAGTTGTTAATGAGTCCAGATTTAAAAGAGTATCCCAACAATGACTTACGCCTTTTAGATTCCCATTGTTGCACATTTCTGCTGTGTGATTGGCTCTTGGACCAATAAAAAATACAGAGCTTATCATTGTTACTGACAATAATTGTATCGCGATTCAATGTAATATTATTTATCGGCCCAGCCCTACTTCAATGGCAGGTTGTCCAGATGAAGCCTAAATAGATGTCTCTTTCAGCCACAGCATGAGTTTGGCGATCAAAATATGTGATTTCTAGAATATTTCATCTTTACAGTGTCACCAACTCATTCAAGTACCCATAATGGTTGGATAATTCTGAATGATTGGATTTTTCGTTTCACGCTGAACACACAAGAGCAAACAATTTAAGCCTGGAATTTAAATAAATAGCTACAGCAATGACACACTTCATAAATAAATTTATATACACTCAAAATTAGATTATCTTCCATTTTTTTATAATAATAAAAATTCCATCACATTAATTGTTACTGGCTAGCTTTATTAAATGGCCTTACCGTTAACACAATTAATTAGCACAATTATGTCTTTATAGAAACTGAGGGACAATTCAAAATAACTGTCTGTAATAACAGACAGCATGTTACAGATGCTGATGATAAAACCTATCTAGCCATAAAAGTGGTTCATTATCTTTAACAAGAGGCAGACATGCTGAGAATGTGTTGTATAACAAAGGTAAAATTCTAACTAGCAGCAGATGCTGAGAAAATATTTCAGCAAGGTGAGAGACAGTTGAGAGACAGGCTTTGCAGGCAGACAGCGTTAGGGCCTCACAGAATATATCAGAAACACTTCAGAAGTCAAGTCGCCTTTATTTTTATATCGTTTTATGAAGTAGAAACTTTTTCTGGAAAATAACTCCAGAAAAAATTTTACAGAATTAATACTTTAACTTTACATTTATGAGTCAATCAGTTTATAAAGTTATTAGCTGAGGTACCAATGAGGCACCAAGTGGTTTACAATCAAAGCTGATGTCATTACTGAATATTAAAGAATTAGTTCATCCAAAATTTAAAATCATAAAAATCAACCAACATTTTCTCACCCTTAAGGCATCCTAGGTGTACATGACTTTTTTTTTTAAATTCTATCCAATCAGAGTCAAATTACAAGAAAAGCATAGAAGACAAACACAAAGTCTTGTTGTCTATCCAAGTTGTAGGAACAGCATATAATAACTTGACTTCTAGTTGATCATTTGGTATCAGAAGTGGCTCATGTGAAAGGCGAAGACTGTCACGATCACCTGCGATCTACAGCCAGAGATCGCTGGTAAACACACACACACACACTCACACACACACATCTCATGAACTACAAATCTGCTTGTAAACGGACTACAAATCCAGTCATGCAACACACACACTCACCTGCTCCAAGTCACCATTGATTAGACTGTCACAGCTGAAGCTGCTCCTGGACTGATTACTGCACTATATAAGCAGCACAAAGACACGCAGACATCGCTGTGTCTTGTTAACTGTAAAGTTCCAGTGCAATGTGGTTTCCTTTGTCTAGTCTTGCTGTGTTTTTGATCCTCACCTTGCTTGTCTGTTTATCCCTGTCTGCTACCTGCCCTGTTGACCTTCTGCCTGTTACTTCGACTACGATTCTGGATTGCCTGTACACATCTGTTTGAACCTGTGTTGACCACTGCTTTACTGACTTCACAAATAAATCTGCAATTGGATCCTCACCTCTGTTGTCAGTGTCACTCCCCGCGTTACAGAAGACCTCTAGATTACGCTTTTTTTTACCAAAAGAAAATATGATCATGCTTTGATATTTAATAATTTAATTAGATCAGTAAGGTCTGACTTTGCTTAGACAAAAGTCTTGTCACTTAACAGAACTAATGTACAGTATAGAATATAAAGTCATGCTGCAGTGGAAAAAGAGTGCTCTCCTGCTGAGAAATTTGCCCTCTCCTGTGGTTTGTAATGTAATGGGCAGCACAAATGTCTTGATACCTCAGGCTGTTGACGTTGCCATCCACTCAGCCGATCTCTCGCACACCCCTATACTGAATGTGACCCCAAACCATGATTTTTACTTCACCATACTTGACTGATTTCTGGGAGAATCTTGAGTCCATGTGGGTTCCAATAGGTCTTCTGCAGTATTTGTGATGATTGGGATGCAGTTCAACAGATGATTAATCGGAAAAATCTACCTTCTGCCACTTTTCCAAATGATCAACTCGAGGTCAAGTTATTATTTACAACTGGGATCGACTACAAGACTTTTGTCAGGTAGTTTATAACATGCCTTGATAACAACTAAATCATGGACTAATTTTTACTTTCTGCCATTTTTAATTTCATTTTTTTTTATTTTTAAGCAGGACAAAGATTTCAATCTCCATCAGATGACAGAAATTGAAGATAAAAACTGAGAGAAACCACTGCTTATTCGTGAGAATGCGTTTTCTACTGGCCTAAATGAATGAATGCGTTGTGATATTAGCACATTGAACTGGTTTTGTTTCTTGCTTGTAAATTCATGAACACAAGAATGTTTTTATTCATATCTGCAAAAAGAATCCAGTCAGTCTCTCCACTACAGAATCTGACAGAATACACGCTACAAGCTGAATGGCTGGAAGCAGAAGTATGGTAAGGTCATGGGTTACCAAGGACAGCAGAAACGCAACACAAAGGTCTCACAAGCCTTATTGTTATGAGTATCTTTGTTCAAACACAACAACACACAGTGGAAATAGTCTTCATAACCTACTGTCTGACCTGCTATTCTCTCTACAGAGTCAGTGCAGGAAGGTCAAAGCTCCAGCAGGAGATCCGCTATCCAGCACAGCTCTCACACACACACATGGACTCATGCTGGTCAGGCTGTTTTCCATTTACAGAGCAAATGAACACCCAATGCTATGGGGCACTTGGTAATTATTGTAGTATGGTGGTGTGTTATGAGGTATAGTGAAGTTTTATGGATGACTGTGAGGTCTAATAGCCATGACACACCAAGTCAATCTCAGTCATCTGCCAAAATCAGGCTGTTTAGTGTTTGTTAGCCATGTTGTGGAGCGTATTCCACAATATTGCCACAAAGCAATTTCTAAAGTGGGTTTTTGACAAACTAACATGTTGCAAACTCCACACAAAAATGCCAACTGACCCAGCTGGGACTCAAACCAGCAACCTTCTTGCTGTGAGGTGACAGTGCTTAACACTGAGCCACCATGCCACCTAAGGCCCTGTTTACAATAGTGCGTTTTCGTTTTAAAACGCACAAGTTTTGCTACGGTTACGCCATTTGTCCACACTACGCCTGATTTTTCGAGGCCCGAAAACGGAGCGTTTTGGAAACACTGGAGAGGCCGTTTTCATTCTAAAGCGCTGCTGCTCCATCTCAGTGTGGATGGGGAAAACGCGCACATCTGGAAACGGAGGTGTGGCTGCTGGACACAGAAATGGGAGCGTTGGGAGAACCAATGTCCATTTTAGGTGCTATTGTGCAGTTAAACAGTTAAACAGCTGCATATATTCGCAAGAGGCAAGCTAATGTTCGAGCACTCGCTAATCGCTCACATTTCAAGCCGCTTAAGCCCCATTTAGAACGCCGGTTTTGGGTTACACCGGGAAGAACCAACGAGACACATGCTTCCTGTTTATACTTGAACGCGCATGCCCAGAGTGCGCGAGTGGTCACGTGATATACATTTCACTGGAGTAGTGTGGAGGAAGATATGTTCAGAAACGCTGGGTGAAACTCTAGTGTGGACGCGGATCGTTTTCATGCTAAAATGCCGTTTTAAAACTAAAACGCACTAGTGTAAACGGGGCCTAAGATTCATTCATTCATTCATTTTATTTTCGGCTTAGTACCTTTATTCGTTAGAGGGTCGCCACAGCGGAATGAACCGCCAACTTATCCAGTTTTTTTATGCAGCGGATGCCCTTCCAGCTGCAACCCATATCTGGGAAACATCAAGACACACTCATTCACACTAATACAGTACAGACAATTTAGCATACCCAATTCACCTATACCACATGTCTTTGGACTTGTGGGGGAAACCGGAGCACTGGGAGGAAACCCACGCAACAACGGGGAGAACATGCAAACTCCACAAAGAAATGCCAACTGACTCAGCTGGGGCTCCAACCAGCGACCTTCTTGCTGTGAGGCAAACATTCTACCCACTACGCCACCGTGGTGCCCCGCCACCCTAGATTTTATATATATATTCCTTAATTCTCATAAGTTTAATTATTTAACTCTTCATACTATTCATGAAGAATGTGATTCAGAATTCATGCTAAATATCTGATTAATTTGAGGTTCTTTCTGTTTATCTTCAATGCATCTTGAAAGTCTTACACGCACAAACTCTAACAACCCTCAACCACAGAAAGGGGGACTAAACCTTTCAATGTGCCTGTGTCTAGAGAGGAGACACTCAGTGTTTTTGTATTTCTGAATGTGAGTGTCTGTCAGTAGGAGGGCCTTTGTTTCTCCAATTGTATTTAGCAAACACACAGCAGGTCTATCAGCATATGAACGGCACAACAGCAGAGGTTACGTATAACATAAAGGAGGCAAGCCATGAAACCACAGAGCGCACTCAGTGCACGCATCAACATGAATGTGTGCACATCTATAGCCACGAATGCAGGCACTCATATGCTTACAGTGTTTACCTTGGACATCAGCCCAGCTCAACAGTGCTGTTATTGAATGCATTCACTGAATCTTCACATTCATGTGCTGTGCCCCTTGTACACCTTTGATGTGTGTTGATTGCATGTTAAACACACACACTCTGCACGTGGTCTTCTCTTTCATCATATTTGTTTTGCAGAATGTCTTTCCTGAGGTGTGTCAGAAGGATCAGAAGATGATGACTAAGCATAAAAGTTATTAACTTTGCTTTATTAAGCTCAATTTATATAATTAAAAGCAAGCAAATGCCACTAGATTATTAAAAAAACTGCATGTATACATGCAGCACAGTCGGGGCTCAAACCAGTGACCATCTTGCTGTAAGGTGAACGTGCAACTCACTGCTTTACCGTGACACCCTATACATATCTACGTACACAGTGGTGGTTCTAGTTTAGCACCCTGGGCGAAACCACCCTAAACATACCCCCTCCCCCAAGAAATAAAGACACTATGTGGTTGACTATATATTTATAT
>CAIGQQ010037491.1:246554-268197 GCA_903798035.1 Danio albolineatus | reverse complement strand
TATTTATTTATTTATTTATTTATTTATTTATTTATTTATTTATTTATATTATTATTTATGTATTCATTCATTTATTCATTCATTCATGTTTTTTTTTTTTTTTTGGCTGGTAGCTGTGATTAATCAGCCAAAATATTTAACAAATAAACACTGAATTTAATGGATTATGTTTTTTTTTCTGTCTATAAAAATCTAATTTATAATTTTGATTTACATATGAGCTACAAGAGTAATCTAAAGTTAATAGGCAGAATTATAGAAAGATATGCAGAGTGGTGGCAGTGTTGTTACAGAGCAGTAATTACAGACAGTACTTTTTTTTTTTAAATAGCCCTAAGCCTCCTGTGGTGTTCGCCACTTCTTACCTTCTCAGAGAATAATGGAGAAAGGGCTAAAGAGAGTGTGTGTAGGTGTAAAAGGACAGCGACCCCCTGTGCTGAGGTAATTACTGCCCCTCTCTCTGTGTGCTCTGGTGGAACAGCCATTACGCTTATGTTCTCATGCAAACACACAAACTCTATCTGTATCACACACAAATACATAGAGTTGTAGTCGCTTTGTCTTTACAGAAAAACACTGCCTGCACACATTTTGCATGTACGTATCAATCTGTAATTGGGAACATACCTATTCACTGTAGACTAGGCATGGGCCGGTATAAGATTCTGATGGTATGATATCCTTGGATAAAAATATCACGGTTTCACGGTATGACTGTATTGTGCTCATTGCTCTAAAATATATTATTTTTAAATTTCTGGGTAAAAAAACTAAAACGTTTTTCCCCTATTAACACAATATATTTCATTTTGAGAAACATTTAAAATATTTTGGGGCAGTAAACATGTTAGGCCAAATAATTCAAGTGACTCATTGACATCTGCAGTATTTATTTGTTTCAAAAACACAGATGTCTTTACAATTTACACCTAAAAAAAAAAAGAAAAAAAAGAAAAAGTAAATAAAATATCTTACACATACCTTAGGAACGGTATACCAGAAAATTTAGGCGGTATGAAAACCTTGACTTTTCCATACCACGGTATACCTTGAAAACGGTTATCGTCCCATGCCTACTGTAGACACATAAAGTCCCTAATATACTCGCATAATGTATATATGAGGTCCCTGCATTGTCCTGATGTTTACAAATATTTAATGTGTAACATTTATTCTGAAGCACAGCACAAAAACTTAAATGAGATATTAGAACACTGATTAAAATTATACAACATTTTCAAATACCCAATGGTGGAAAAAGTACTGAAAAGTCACGATCAAGTAAAAGCCATTACTTGCAAAAAATTAGGTTTAAGTAGAGTTTTTAAATACTACTCAAAGTATGACTAAAAATAGTTCTTCTAAAAGTGCTCGTGAGTATTGAGTGTGAAAATAATTCCACTTTATACTAGTGCCATTTTCATTTAAGTGCATTTATTCTGAGCATAAATTTAATTATTTGCCATTTATGAACTATACATTTAAAATGTGAGATGAATTTAATGTGAGAACATGTTACATTGTTATAAGCAGGTTAATGCTATCTAAAAAAAATATCCTACAAAATAATAATAATTATTATTAGTAGTATTATTATTGTTATTATTAAAAGTGCAAATATCAAGCTGTCGCTGCATTAAAGGGCACCTATTAAAAAAAAAAAAAAAAAAAAAACTACTTTTTAAGCTGCTTGGACAGACATATGTGTAGGTATAGTGTATAGATGGTCATTTTGGGGTGATATAAACACACCCAGTCCTTTTTTTTTTTTCAATTTAACAGCATAAAAACGGTGGACCAATTGGATCGGTTTTGAGACCGACCGTAACTTTATGTAGGAGTGCGGTCCACCCGCCCACCGAATTGATTGACAGCTGCGTAATAACATGTCTCCATAGTAACGCGTAAAATCATATCAACAAGACAGGACGTGCGCAAAGCAACCGGGAATAAAAGGTCTGTTCAGTTCGCTAGGATCATTAATCACCATCAGATGTGATCAAGAGTGAGTTTCACAAGTTTAACACGTGTTTAAAACAGTGCATGTTTGTAATGAACTACAGAGATTCACTTCAGCTATACTTCATCACCACGGCCGTTTGTCAGCATAAAAAAACGCTTCAAGCTCAGTTTGTTGACATTAAATCAGGTTTATTTTGTACATTAACATAACAGATATCCATACAGCAGTGGATGTTAACCTGTATCCTTTCACATTTGCTTGCAAAAGCAGTGCAAAACTCAACGCGCGCGCTGTCTGTCTGTGTGTGTGTATGTGTGTGTGTTCGCACGTGAACGAACTTTGTAGCTACATTGTGTGTGACTCATCGTTGCAACTCCTCAACAAACACATCAAACAGTCATTGGTAACGTTCTCACGGTAGTATTTCTGAAACATAGTGAGATCTGCTTCCTTTACATCTGTTCCTGTTGCATCTGTCTGTCTGACAAAGCCGAGGGCAGAGATTGAGGCACGCTGACGGGGACGGTGGGCAGGGGGGACTATCCTTAAAGGCCCAGTACCAAAAACAGCAAAAAGCTGTTTAGAGCTACAATATAAAGACTTTAGACAGCTATAATTAATAATCTGATGGGTATTTTGAGCTGAAACTTTACAGACAAATTCTGCTGACACAAAAGACTTATATTAAATATAAAAAAAAGGTCAAATATGTGCCCTTTAAACGGCACCGTATCTTTAGCGAGGTAGTGAGTTATGGCGTTAGTTATCTCCTGGTGCCTTCGTGGTGTTTTTTTTTTTTTTTTCATATGGTGTAACAGCCGCAAACAATTCTGAAATTGTACTACACTGTTGCTTGCTACTAGACTGAGTGTCACTGGCAATACTTTCAGTTAAATTTTTAGCATGACACTCCTCATGTAGCCATCTGTGGTGCTTCTTTAGGTGCTGGTTGTTGTATTCCCTCTGGCAACAGTTCTGCGACAGCTCTAACAAATGACCTGTTAAGTGTCTGTGACTAAAAATTTCCCATATTACCGACATGCCGTTTTTCTTTGATATTAATTTGTGTATTAATGCGTTTGAAGCGGCAGACGTCATCATCCCATTCATCCGCACTTTCCCGTTTGTTTGTTTGTTTGTTTGTTTGTTTTTTTTAATTGTGGGCATTCTGCATAGTTCGGTTGTGCAATTCTGATTGGGCTGAATGAAAGTGTGCTCAATCAATTGGCGAGACTGTCACACACAGACGGCAGTCAAGCATTTGCTCTGAGCGGAGAAATAAATAATACATATATATTTCATATCGCAGCCTACTGCAATTAGCGATCAGTGATTCGATTAATCACACAGCCCTACTACTGAAATTTCCAAAGAAGGTGGAGCCACAGAGCCACACCTTTCTATTATGGTTCTTTCTATTATCTCCACACACAATTCATTCATTCATTTTCTTTTTGGCTTAGTCCCTTTATTAATCTGGGGTCCCGACCAGCGACCTTCTTGCTGTGAGGTGAATGTGCTACTCACTACGCCACAGTGGCGCCCACCTCCACACACCAATGGTAGTTAAAGTGTTTATCAACAAAAGCAGACTTTCAAGGAATGTCTGCTCTGAAAAGGTTTCAAACTCCTGTAATTAATGGCAAATTTACTTTTTTGTGTGTGTGAATTGATAAAAAATGACGCAACACTAGTTGCCTGAGTGCGCCATAAAAGGAAAAGGAGAATGAAATTTGAGACGGTCTGTTCCCGTATTCCCTCAGAAGGCCCCTCACTCTCATAAACCACACTGGGCTTTTTTCAGCTCCACTGCACACTTCAGTCTCTCACATATATATACTCACAAGAGCTGACTGCTAAATCCTCCAGGATATCCTGCTGCACAGAATCTAGTTACCTCTACAATAAGTTAAGATTTCCCAGTGACTGAGTGTGTATTGTTTTTTTGCATTAAACCTATCAGGTTGTTGATACATGATAGTGAAGAAATGCAGAATCTTCTATTATGAATACAAGAAGATAAGAAAAGGTAAACCTGACCAACTTTACATGTGATAAAACGGATGGAGAGTGAAAGGAGGATCAGAGAGGAATGGTGCTGAACTTGAGGAGGGTTTTCTATTAATGGGTCAATACTGCCATCTGCTGATCGCACATAATGGGCATGATTTTAAAATTAAATTCAGAGGACCTGTTTCATTAAATAAACATATTGTTTCAAATTTGAAATCAGCAAACATTATTTTATGTTGACATACTGTTTATTACATCAACTTTATATTGTATGTATTTTAAAGTGAAACGGTTACACGTAAAAAGACATCTGTTAATTAACAGTTTGTGTAATTTGTAATTTACAAGTGTTTTCTGTTTATTTGCTGTTTTTAATGTATATTTTGTGTATTCAATAAATATGGAGAATTATCAGTAAAATGGATGTTGAAATACACTGTTTATTTTGATTATATTTTGTATTTTTTGGCAACTTATCCAGCATTTGTTTTATGCAGTGGATGCCCTTCCAGCTGCAACCCATAACTGGGAAACACCCACACATACACTACGGATAATTTAGCTTACCCAATTTAACCTACCATATGTCTTTGGACTTGTGGGGGAAACCAGAGCACCCGGAGGAATCCCACGTGAACACAGGGAGAACATGCAAACTCCACACAGAAATGCCAACTGACCCAGCCGAGGCTCAAACCAGAAACCTTCTTGCTGTGAGGTGATCGTGCTACTTACTGCGCCACTGCGACGCCCTACTTTGTAAATTTATTTCATAAATGTCTTCATTTAAACTCTCAGAATCCAATTTTTCCTAATAGTTGTATCGTGGCCAAATGTTGGCCTATCAAACAAAACATGCATCAATGAAAAGCTTATTTTCTCAGCTTTCATTTTAGTTATTATTATTATTATTATTATTATTATTATTATTATTATTATTATTGCTTGAACTGACAATACAAGAACATCAGAACAAAGTCCAAGGGATCACAGGCAGATCTTAAAAAAGGTCAATAATATGCATGGTCAAAAAATATACATATATACAGTTGAAGTCAGAATTATTAGCCTCCCATTAATTTTCCTTTCTTTTTTACATATTTCCCAAATGATGTTTAACAGAGCAGAGAAATTTTCACAGTATGTCTGATAATGTATTTTATTTCATAAAAAGTCTCATTTGTTTTATTTTGGCTAGAATAAAAGCAGTTTTTAAATTTTTTAAGAACCAGAGATCAAAATTATTAGCCACTTTAAGCATTTTTTTTTCAATAGTCTACAGAACAAAACATCCTTATACATACTTGCCTAAATACCCTAACTTGCTTTGTTAACCTAATTGACCTACTTAAGCCTTTAAATGTCACTTTAAGCTGTATAGAACTGTCTTGAAAAAGATCTAGTAAAATATTATTGATTGTCATCATGACAAAGATAAAACAAATCAGTGATTAGAGATGAATTATTAAATTATTATGTTTAGAAATGTGTTGAAAAATTCTTCTATACGTTAAACAGAAATTGGGGGTAAAATAAACAGGGGGGCTAAATATATATATATTCATTCATTTTCTTTTCGGCTTAGTCCCTTTATTAATCCGGGGTCTCCACAGCGGAATGAACCGCCAACTTATACAGCATTTTTTTTACACAGCGGATGCCCTTCCAGCCACAACCCATCTCTGGGAAACACATCCATACATTCTCATTCACACACATACACTATGGACAATTTAGCTTACCCAATTCACCTGTCCAGCATATCTTTGGACTGTGGGGGAAACCGGAGCACCCGGAGGAAACCCACGCAACCACGGGGAGAACATGCAAACTCCACACAGAAATGCCAACTGGCCCAGCCGGGGATCGAACCAGCGACCTTCTTGCTGTGAGGCGAACGTGCTACTCACTACACCACTGTGGCGCCCTATATATATATGTATATGACATACAAATACAATTAACATACAATTAGACAGAATGGGAGTCTAAAACTAAAATTACTAAATTAAACAAACAAAATTCAACAATTGAATAAAATTAAATAACCATGAGGAAAGCAGCTAAAATCGAGGATCTTCTTTACATCTGAATAATATTTCAGTAATCTTAGGGTTTTTTATTCTTAATAAGATGATGTGATTTTAGGAGAGAGTTAAATTAAATTCTAAAATGAGCAATGGGCAATTATTTGTGAATTTCTGTTTGTGAATAAAAAAAAATTGCCACTGTACAAGATAAAAAAAAAATTATAATGTGTTCCAGGGGGTTATCTTTTAGGTTATTATAATAGAAAATAATGTCACATTTTTCAAAATCATTTTTGCACAGGATTTTAAAATCAGGATTTTGCTCTTTTACAATTTAAATAGCTGCTTTTCAAAAGTTCGCCACTATGCGGCAGTGTGTTACCAAAACTGATGTAAAACTGCAAATGTGAAAACATAGAGGAACAGGACTGGTAAAATACATAAATAGCATTCAGCACGACATTATAACAGAAGTGCATTTTGGCATTACAGTGGAAAAGGTGAACCAACATACTTGCTACGAGCACCAGTCTGCGAACGGTGCTAAACAATAGTTACGTCTGGACTCTGGAGGATTCCGACTTGAATGAATGAGATCAACAGGTGAGCTCATCTTACAGGTATTTTATTTTTATTTGAAAGCTCTGATAAAGGCACAAGAATCACTATATTCATTTATGAAGTTGCAATTACACTAGACGTGAGTTATCATGTAAAACAGTTAAACAAATAAAACATGTCATCTCGATCACAAAATATGCGAAATGAATAAATAAAGTGGCGTTTTAGAACATGATAATTATTATTATTATTATTTTTTTTCGTCCTGGGGTGAAGTCATAACCATGTTGGACTAATAATTAGCTTTAGGGTATAGTTAGATACTACAGGTTCATTGTCACTAATACTAATTTTTAAAGATAAGATTTATGACACAAATGGCTTTATCTTATATTCCTGAAATACATACTCTTTATCTTTTTTTCTTTTAAATGAAAAGGTGTCAAAAGCCTCTCATTGCTCTTACACAAAATGCATACGCTTCCAATTGAAAGATAAAAATAGCATGCACCTATTTTCAGACTTGTTGTTATGTCATGGTTAGGCATACAGATTGCTATTTACTATTTATGTTAACTAAAGTTTAAATTATTTGCTTTATTTATCTCTGACATTCTAAAGAATTGAAAAGGAGTCAAAATCAACAGTGAGAAATGGGACCAGAACTAGGAATCAGTATCGATTTCAAAAAATAAAGAAATACATTGGCATTTCACTTGAAAATGACATCATAACCTACATTGTGTGCATTAAAAAAAACATTTACACCAGGAATAGGGACACTGCTGAACACTTAATTGTGATTTGATATGAGCAATTCCATGCAAGTTTTCAGCAAAATAGAGAAACCATTTTTTATTGGGTTTTTTTATTGTTTGTGTGTGTGTGTGTGTGTGTGTGTGTGTGTGTGTGTGTGTGTGTGTAAGCAAGTATTCAACGGTTCTTTAAAAATACTCAAAAATGTCTCTGTCAATGTTTTCAAACTATTATATTTGATTTACCAAAGTCACACAAATGACAATTTATCTGTCACATCCATAACTGAAAAGTGTCACATCCATAAAGAAGCTTTTCCCTCATAAATGCCAAAATGTCAAAAAAAAAAAAATCAATCATTTTTGTTTTATAGCAAGCCAACTCTCATTCTTTTGATAAGCATTATTTATTTTCGGTTCTGCTGTTTAATTGAAAGACTTTCTAAAAAGAATGTTGTAGACTGTAAACTCGCAAACTTTTTTGTCACATCCATAAAGCTTGTTAATTTTCCTCAGATGTTTCAATACAATGTTAACATATACTTTCTCTGTGAATTTATGTTTTGAGTTTTTACTGCAAATGTCACATCCATAATGCTGTAATTGCTCACATATGATTCTAACTGAATTATATTATTATATAAGCAAAAGCACAAATCAGCTTGTTCTTTGTAGGTTATTTCATAACATATCAACTAGGAAATGTAGATGATCAAGCAAATACTAAGCAACAAGATAAAAATATCAAACTATTTACACAATTCTCCAATAAAATCACAAAAAGACACAGAAATCAAAGAAATAAAAGAAAGGAATTGGACTTTTGATTCAAAAAGTGATGTAGCCCAGTGTTTACATAGTCTTAATCAAATATGTGACTCAAATCAGTTATGCAAAAAAAAATACATTGTATGTGTATATAAACTGTGGATTTTTCTTTCATTTTGCCAAAAATCTTTACAATATTAAAAAGAAAATGTTCCATGAATGTATTTAGTTAATGACCTACGTAAAATGCATCAAAACGTTTTGACTAGTAATTTGCATTACTATGAATTCAATTTGGAGGTTATTTTCTTAACATTTCAATTTTTTTGATTCACGAATTCCAGATATTTATATTTTTGAATTTTGGCCTAATACTGTCCTATCGTATATCAATGTGAAAGCTTAAAAAAATGAACACTTACTATTGTTTTTTATGGGTCTAGGATCACATGTGATCCATACATACCAACAAATCAAGAAATAAACATAAACACATTCGCCATGTGCAAAGAGGATTATATACACTTACCATGTGGTTGTCTCTAGAAAAAATAAACTAGAAAAAGTGTCAGAATGTATCCAGATAATCTCGTAGATTGGATGTTTCAAAACCGCATGATATAAAGACCCTCAAAGGTAAGACTGGCCGAAATACAGAAAAAAACATGTGCTGAAACATGCCCAAACATGACCAACATGGACAAGACCACCTGGAGAGAAAAAATATGTGATTATAACACTAGAGGGAGACAGACACATTGAGGCGCTGAATAGAAACGCTAACAGATAACATTCTCTCAATATTTAGATATTAAACATAGAAATAGATAGTTTGTCATAAAATTGCCTTCCCAATATAGAGCAAGAACATGGGTCTGATTCCATATTAAAAAGTCATGTACATCACGATTTGTTTGCTATATTTCTATGTCGGAACTGTTTACTTCACCTCACTCTACCTCCCTCTCATCCCGTTTTTTTGCCCTACTATTTATCGTCTACAGTTATTATCGCTAGATATAAAATAACTTGTATTTTACATTATATTAAAATAACAATAACTTGTTGTTTAGTGTGATTTCCATTGTAAGAAAATATTTACATGTTTGCACTGAGTCAGATGCACTTAATCCCATGGCACATGTATATAATGTGGATTGTACGTATATGTGTACAGTGACAAAAAAAGACATTATATTCTCATGTACAATTGTGTTAAAACAAAATTGTAGTGCCTGACAAAAAGTGAATAAAGTGCAAATACTTTTGAACCGCTTTTATTTCCATATTTTAAATTAGATGTTATACATTACTGTCTCTCCACTTGACCTATAGCTGGTGTGTGGTGAGCGCACTGGCGCAACTGTCCTGTGGCTGCCATCGCATCATCTTAGTGGATGCTGCACACTGGTGGTTGTGTGGAGAGACCCCCCTCATGATAATGAATCGCTTTGGGTCTATGGCCATACATATATGTACACATTACATTACATTTAATTATTAGTCAAATAATTAACAGATTTTTATGAATTCTTTGTGTATTTTGTTATGAGGCAAATAATAGGAATATTGGTAACACTTTACAATAAGGTTGTATTAGTTAATGTTACAGTTTACTAACATGAACAAACAATGAGCAGTACATTTATTACAGTATTTATTCATCTTCATCAACAGTAGTTCATGAATGCATTAGTAAATGCTGAACTATGATTAATAAATGGTCTACAAGATTTGTTAATTACTAGTTCATGTTACTAACTACAATAATAAAACCTTACTGTAAAGTAGGACTAGAGTATTAATATGCCAAACAAATAGCAGTATTATTTTTTTTTCTCTTTAAACTGAAACACTTTTAAACTAAAGACATCGTCTATACTTCAGTTTACACGTCAGTTGACATTACTGAACTAACATTTAGTTACATAACCCTGATAATTGCTGCATTGAGTCAACCAGAAATGGGTATTTCAACAAAATCTCATGGCAGTTCGTAACTTTTTTTAATGTAGTGGCTAATAAGTTTGAAATTGTACAATTTAGTATATGATTTGCTTATCCCTCAAAGACGGTTGGGTTTAGGAACGGGTTGGGTGCCACGTCTCCTTTTTTTAAATCTCATACGAGTTAGCCACTAAACTGCCAAAATAAAATTAAATACAAATATAAAATATAGATTTCCTTGTGAGATCAGGCTGGTGTTTTTGCCCAACAAACAAACTTTGTCTCACAGTTCCTGTGAGCTTTCGGATTTAGCTTCAAAAATTGCATTTTTAATGTCATCCTACTCCTTTACCTCAATCTTTTTAGCCTGAAATCAAGATGTTAGTCGATTACTCGTGTGTTTGGGGTTGTTGTCATGTGCGTGCTCGTGCATATGTCATCAAGCATCCAGAAGCATGTTCACTTCACTTGTGCATGCACCAAGGACTTATTATGAGCAACTTTACAGACATACAGTTAAACGCTTATACAGTTCTCATATCAGTAGTTTCCATCTACCTATTTTGTGTGCATTTTGGATATGGTTAATGGAATCGCCAAGATGCACTTACATTTTGAAAATGCTCATTAAAAACATGCGCATAAATGAGTAGGGTAAAAAAAAATCATAAACTATAGTGAAAACACTTACCGAACAAATTCCAGTATGGGCATTAAAGTCATGTGATTTTGTTGTAAGAGCTCATGTGATCAAATGTGTGTGAATGGACAAACCAGTAGGCTGACCACATTGTAAAACATCTGAAATGTTATTTTGGTCATTCTAAAAACACCTTAACCATTTCAGTATTAATGCTATTATATTAATAATTACCTCCAGAATTGTCAAGAGCATCTGTGCTCCAAGTCTCACACCTTCATATGTTCATTGCGTGTCGGCATTGTCTTCTGAGGTGCAAGTAATAGGGTACATTGCACAGCTAGTGTTTTTCAGCCAATGAAAAACTTGCGATGAAAGCTCAATGTGACTATTTTACAATTTCATAAGGTTCCTGTTACAGCGTTGACGTGGTAATATAATTACAATACATTCAGTTAAATAGACTTAAGCATTCATTTAGTTGTTCAAGCGTAAAACGGGATGAAAGACCAGGATCAATAGGCGAGCGCGGAAACTCCATTGAAAATACTGTGGTAAAATAAACAGTCATATTTTAAAGACATGGCCAGGAAAAATGGAATTTAATCCGTTCTGAGACCAACTTTATATCGTTTATCTATCAGACAGTAGTTATGCTGTGTAAAGAAAACAGACCTTGAATGTGGCAGTTTTATAATGGAAAGACTAAAACTGAAAGTCTGTATGCATATACGCCATTTATTAAATAAAGAAAAGATTCATGCAAATTCCTACCGCAGTAAATTCTGTTTTTACTTTTGATATTTGGTGCAAGTTAATCTGGAAGTGACGATTTTGTTCTCTTTGACTCATTGGATGGAAACATTGCTTTACTTGCATGTCTTTGTGGGATATTTCAGTCTTGCGCATAAATTTAATTAGCATCTTTGGATGGAAGCATAGCTAGTAGCAGTGTCAATCACAGTTATTGAATGCCGTACACTCCTTTGCTTAATTTTAGATGATTATATTTCATTCTGTCTAAAGTGACCAAAAATTACATAATTAGCCTAAAAAATATTTCATAATCTCATAACTAAAGACACCGTATATATATTTCGCTGCTAGAGGGTATGTATTCACAACAAACAAAGCCATAGTTTGATGATGCCATGACTGGGTGTGGAATCATGGGTGTTGTAGTCTTGATTACATCCTAGGGGGCTCCAACAGAAATTATGTTCAAGGATGACCTGAAGTACTCAAAACGTATCATGGTACAGTAGTATAAAGCAGAGTAAAAGCAAAGCTAAGACCACTGATGCCATGTTTTTTTTTTATAAAGTCAGATAAATAATCTTTTTTATTATCTGCTGTGATTCAAATCTTTGGATTCAATCTATACATTAGTGATGAACAGACTCAAATTTTATTTCATCAGTCGTAAAATCATCTTCTTAAACCTGTAAGCATAAAAATCTAAAGACAAAAAAAAATTTGTGCATTCCCTCATGTGATCACATATTCATTCACATAAACTCTTTTACCTTCACGTGAACTCTCTCGGCCTTATTGTTCTTACACTTTCAAGTTCACAGTCCAAATACTGATACTGTGGCATGCTGTGAAACCACTGTTTAATCAGTATAGTTATACTGTGTAATGAGTAAGCGTGCAAAGTCATAGTCGTAGATGAAAGATGCATAAAGTAGTCAGTGTTGAATAGTAGTAGACCTATGTAGCAGAAGTATCACAAACAAATCGCATGCACTTTGAAAATATATCTGTGCCATAAATCATGTTACAATTAAAGCATGAACTTTGAACAGTCCTGCTCATTCTGTTCAACTGGTATAGTGTAAAGAAAGAGAAACAGCATTAATCAAAGCAGACGTCTATGCCAAATTAACTGTAAGTACCAGTAGTTTATTTAAACAACAGTTTATCATACTGTATGCGAACGTTTATTTATTCAAAATGAATGTGATAGTTTCAAGCATTCGATGGTTTCGGGAATTGTTTGTGGGACATACATTTAAGCCAGAAATTATTCATACACCAGGGATATGAATAATTTCGAGCTTATGGTTGTATAATAGTCAGTACTTGAGCAAATGTATTAGGTTTGTCACCTCATACTAATACAGTTATACTGATAGTGAATAACAAACAAACAAAAATGCATGACTAATCTGAATTATGTATTTAATTATAGAAAAAATTTTTTTTGCTTTCTTTCTTTATTTCTTTCTTTCCTTTTCTGTCTTCAAATGAGCTGTTTGTAAGTTTTTGACTCTTCTAAAGCATAAAACTACTATAATTCTGTGCATTCTGTGCTGGAACGCTGTCTTTGTTTTGGTTATTTCAACTCGTCCAAAGTCAGTTTATATTATATTAATATTATATTTTAGCACCCTGGGTTGCCTTTTTGTAAAATTAGGCGGTGTGTTCAGAACGTGAAATGTCTACTCTGGGCCAATCAGAACATTCTGAAGTAGATGACGCATCTGTGAATTCTTTGTTCAGACATATTTAGCTGCTGCTTGTTAGTCGGATAACATTTCTACACTCACCTGCCACTTTATTAGGTACACATTACTAGTACCCCTTTTTGCCTTCAGAACTGCCTTATTTCTTCATGGCATAGATTCAACAAGGTACTGGAAATATTCCGCTGAGATTTTGTTCCAAATTGACATGATAGCATCTCGCAGTTGCTACAGATTTGTCGGTTGCACATTCATGATGCAAAACTCCCATTCCACCACATCCCAAAGGTGCTCTATTGGATTGGTGACTGTGGAGGCCATTTGAGTACAGTGAACTAATTGTAATGTTTAAGAAACCAGTCTGAGATGATTCATGCTTTATGGCATGGAGCGTTATCCTGCTGGAAGTAGCCATCAGAAGATGGATACACTGTGGTCATAAAGGGATGGACATGGTCAGCAACAATACTCAGGCAGGCTGATGCACTGACAAGATGCTCAATTGGTACTAATGGACACAAAGTGTGCCAAGAAAATATACCCCACACTATTACACCACCACCACCAGCCTGAACCATTGATAAATGGTAGGATGGATCCATACTTTCATGTTGTTGACGCCAAATTCTGACCCTACCATCCGAATGTCGCAGCAGAAATCAAGACTCATCAGACCAAAACAGATTTTTCCAATCTATTGTCAAATTTTGTTGAGCCTGTGCAAATTGTAGCCTCAGTTTCCTGTTCTTAGCTGACAGGAGTGGCACCCGGTGTGGTCTTCTGCTGCTGTAGCCCATCTGCCTCAAGTTTTAACAAACTGTGCATTCAGAGATGCTCTTCTGCCTACCTGGGTTGTAACAAGATGTTATTTGAGTTACTGTTGCCTTTCTATCAGCTTGAAACAGAATGGCCATTCTCCTCTGACCTCTGGCATCAATTTACAGCAGATCGTCTTGACCATGTCTTTGTGCCTAAATGCACTGAGTTGCTGACTAGAAATTTGCGTTAATGACCAGTGGACAGGCGTACCTAATAACTTGGCCGATGAGTGTATGTTCCTCCTTAGCTCTAACTGTAGAAAGAATGATTGATAAAATGTTATGCAACTGCGTGATATAAATGTTTTAGGTAAGAGTGAAACCATCAACAAAAAACTGATCTCCTTCATGTTTATAAATACAAGCGCAGTCCTTTAGAGGGCATTTCTGGTTAATGATGTCAGAATTTACCAGTGTTTTGGAAAGGATGCGTGAATGGTGCTTTTCTGGAATAATTACAAAACATAATTCCCTGTGTGAACAGTACATTTTTTAAATTTACCTGTAAAGTTGTTCTGCTCAGCGCTACATGTATTATAATTATTTACAAATATATTTATTGTACAATACTATTGCAACAATATGTAACAAAATTATTACAATTTTATTTAATACATTTATTTTATTGTTTACAGGAAGGATGGCACAACTATCAAAGAATACATTTTTTGTCTCACTCTGGATAACAGTAATAATTTTTGGTTCTCTTTGTGATGGTGGCAAAATCTTGGTTGCGCCTTTGGAGGGAAGTCACTGGGTGAACATGGACATCCTCATCAAGGCTTTACATGGTCAAGGGCACACTATTGATGTTATACGCAACACCAATAGCTGGTTTGTCAAGGAGAACTCAACATATTACAACTCCATAACCATACCTGACACCAAAGGAATGGACGAAGAATTTGTAGAAGATGTGCTGACTAAAAAGGTTGACTATGAAAGAGGAAAGGGTTCCTGGCTTGGTGGTGTACAGCTGTTTTTGGATATGTCCAAAGCTGTTTATAAAAGTCACAAATTAGTATGTAGGCTTATAACAAACATATTTGAAAGTGAGGATATTATGAAAACTCTACAGGAAAAGAAGTATGATCTGATGCTCACTGATCCAGGATGGGGTACAGGCATTATTCTGGCTCATAAACTCAAGTTACCCGTGGTATATAATGTGAGATGGACTACTCCTGGAGAAGGACACTTTGACATTGCTCCCTCACCAATGTCCTACATCCCAATTACAGGATCTGGAAACACAGACAGAATGAGCTTCTTCCAAAGAGTAAAAAATGTTTTCTATTCTTTGCTGTTGGACTTTCAGTGCAGCCGTTCTAATGTGCCACAATACCAAGCAGTTTGTGATAAATATTTTGATCCACCTGTAGATTTTTACCAACTTCTCCAGGGTGCTGATATCTGGCTCATGAGAGTTGATTTTGTTTTTGAATTTCCACGTCCAACAATGCCAAATATCATCTACATTGGTGGCTTTCAGTGCAGTCCAGCAAAGCCCCTTCCACATGATCTGGAAGACTTCATGCAGAGTTCTGGAGATCATGGTGTCATCATCATGTCTTTAGGGTCATTTATCAGTGTCTTGCCAGATGATGTAAGTTCTGAAATAGCTTCTGCTTTTGCCCGACTCCCTCAAAAGGTTATATGGAGATACACTGGAAAGAAACCATCAACTTTAGGCAACAACACATTATTGGTTGACTGGATGCCACAGAACGATCTTCTAGGACATCCAAAAACTAAAGTTTTTGTTGCGCATGGTGGAACCAATGGGATTCAAGAAGCTTTGTACCATGGTGTTCCAGTGGTTGGAATTCCATTCTTTTTTGACCAGTATGACAATCTCATTCGATTACAAGCAAGAGGTGGAGCAAAGATAGTTTCCCTCGCAGATATAGGTGAAAACTCACTGCATGCAGCAATACAGGAAGTAATCAATAAGCCATCCTACAGGCTGAATATGCAGAAGCTCTCTCATCTCCACAAAGACAAGCCAATCAAACCTCTGGAGAGCGCCATCTTCTGGATCGAGTACGTAATGAGACACAAAGGTGCTGCTCATCTCCGTACAGAATCCTACAAAATGCCTTGGTACTCCTATCACTCAGTAGATGTTGCAGTTACACTGATCGCAGTTGTTTTGATATTCACTTTCTCCATATTTGTAACAGTTAGATATCTGTGTGGCAAGTGTTGTAGCAGAAAAAGAAAAACTGAGTGAAGCATTTGCACTATGAAGATGATCATTTATATGAAAAATATTAGTTTTTTTCTGTGCAATGGGAGGAATACAGGGATACATTTAAATTAGGGATATATTAAGATAAATTATGAATGTATGCCTTTCCTCAGTTGACTTTTCATTCCCCAATATGAACTCTTATCTGCTTTGTTGAACTTTGATAGAGCAGTGATTGAAAATGGGCACTGAACCATGTTTCTCTCTAATCCACATTAATAATCAAGCTAATGTGTAAAAATATACTGTGTGTTTAACAGCGTTTTTTTTCTTTTATTTTTTTTTCCTAGAGTACATAATTTACTTCAATAGCATATCAAGTAAAAGTGTGTACTTTAATACTATTTCTGTGCCTTATAGATTATGAACTTTGCCCTTTAAACCTTTCATGACATCGGCTGATTATTGAATTTGGTATGGTGTAATGCCAAGAGAAATGTGCAACACTTTAAAAAGAGTAACAACCAATGATATCAGCAAGACAGAAGCTTGAGCCGGTCAATATATAACAGTAAGTAATCTACAGTTCATGGTTTAAAAAATCTGTTATTTTAGAGATTGTTTATAGTTGTATACAATAATTTAAAGATTCAACTGAAGAAAAAAACCTGGATTGAATCTTTAGGTACTGGACAGGATTGTTATTTATATTTGATTTTCTATATTGTAGATTTATACATTCTTTAAGTAATAATTGTCAACTTTACATTTAGCACTAACTCTAAATAACAACAAAACTAATTCTAAAAACATAATAGTTTAAATAATAAAAAAAATCCATTCAAATAATACTTTTACAATTTTAATTGTACTATTGTTTGAATAGTAATCTGTGAAAAGTTAAAGGTGCAGTAGGTGATTGTCTTCATAAACATTTTTGTTGTGCTGGTTGAAAGTCTCTTCACATTCCAATAGTATTGATTAAAGTAAATGATCTAAATGTAGTAATGTATTTTTATATCCTGGGTATTAAAAAAAAAAATCTAATTAAATATTGTCGGGCTGACATTTCCCATAATTCTGATAAGCAGCCCAAACAGTCTGTCAGCAAATGTAGATTTGTACAACTGCGCACCTCTGTTCACGCAGATCCACCCATACGCGTTCGTGTGGGCCACTGTCACGTGGACACGAGCGACAGCAATTAAAAACAAATGCTCAATCAAAACTTTTTAAAATCCTGAACGAATATTGGAGTTACTTTTGCACGCTGGAGGAAGCTTGACACCATGGCTGAAGTATTTCTTTTAGACAGGTAATGTTATGTTTAAAACTATTTAATCACGAAAGCTTATGTATATTTTGTTGTTACAGATGGGTTATGTACACATATAGTGTTGTTCAGCTACTGAAATCTTCTGGAGAACAATTGATGTGACTATTTTCAGTTTCATAACCTTTCCGGACCTTTTACAGCATCGAAAATCTAGATTTTTATTTAGTTTAACAACAAAATATCAGTAAATAGCGCTATTCCACCTAACCTGCTTTACTGAGGTGAAGTGGACTTATATTCACATTGGTTCATGTTTGAACAATGACAACCTGTGATGCACTCTCTATGTTGTTTACCATGCTACTTTGAATATTCAGTCTGAAATATCATGTAAGTATGGTTTAGTAATAAGTGTAATTCCTGCATGCCGCCGGTCAACCACAAAGCTTTCAGTAGCCGCTTTAGGACAAAGCTTGTGAGCAAGTGAGACCAGCGGTCCTTGCATGCATGAAATATTGCACATTATGACAGGTTTTGCTTGCTAACTACAAAACTGAAAATGTGCTAGATATAATACGGTTTGTCGTTCAGAATTGTAGTATTGTAAAGTATTATAAAGTTTTTCAACTGGTGAAAGACATGATCTAGTGGGTCTCTGTCATCTTTAATGTGCGCGTTCGTGATTTCAGGGGGCATGGCTATGAACGGCGGGGGAGGGATTGTGTTTAAAAGATATTATGCTAACAGGTTAGCATTTAGGCAGATCACCTACTGCACCTTTAATTTATATATGAAAAAATATCTCTTAAAATATTATTTTATAACAACATTCATGTTTTCAGACACTCTAGCTTACATTATGCCTATTGTCTGCATGTTTTTGTTTATATTATTTTACATTTTCATATAAGGTAATGAATGGAAAACACTCACGTGGCTTCACTTGCTTTGCACCAGTGGACATACAGTACACTGCAATGCTGACTGGCAAGCAAGGTTCTATGGAAAAGAAAAAACACCAGAGACAGATGATTGTTGGTGGAAGGGGTCATGTCTCACTTTAATAATCTCGCATTGATCCAGTCATGCAGAAGCTGTAACCATTTCTGAAAAACCAGTCAATCACCTAGTTATTTAGGAATCTGAAAGACTAGACGCTGTGGTGGTCTTCCCCCATTCATAGAACCAGTTACGCCAGTAAACAGAGTTGTATTTCACTATTCTAGACCACCTGAAACAGGCAATACATGCTGGATAATTAATGCAATCAAGTCGCAAGGACATACAATACCAAGGCATTGTCTGGTAACTAATAAGGAATAGTGGCCATAATAAATCTAAAAAGCATTTTGAATGCAAAAGGTGTTGTTCATGTGGCTGTTGTGCATATCTCTGAAAGGGAGACACTATTCAGTGCTGCCCAAGAAGGTGTTCACTGCACAAATTAAATGACATTTGACAGCTGCTGCGGAGCTGTATGGCCTGCTCAACAATATACCTCAACAATGGTGTCTACCACACATTTAACAATCTTTGCTTTGGCCAGGGTGCTCCTATACTGCTGGGGCCCAAACAGATTTGTTGTACAGTATGAGGCAGTCTTTAGCACATATTGCTTAAAGGCACAAACACTCATTCATTCATTTTCTTTTCAGCTTAGTCCCTTTATTAATCTAGGGTTGCCACAGCGGAATAAACTGCCAACTTACCCAGCATATGTTTTACGCAGCGGATGCCTTTCCAGCTGCAACTCATCACTGGGAAACACCCATACACTACAGACAGTTTTTTAGCTCACCCAATTCACCTATAGCGCATGTCTTTGGACTTGTGGGGAAAACCAGAGCACCCGGAGGGAGCTCGCATGAACACGAGGAGAATATGCAAACTCTACACAGAAATGCCAACTGACCCAGCTGAGGCTCGAACCAGCAACCTTCTTGCTGTGAGGCGACAGCCCTACCCTAATATGAGTTGGCTAAATAAAAGGCATCATCCTCTTGACAAAACCCTGCAAATTTAATAGGTTGATTCAACAACTGTGCTGTCAAAACCTTGGCTTAAAAAGCCCGTGTTTGGCCAAAGTGTAATTAGACCATACTTTGAAAAACAATAATGGAACCTGACTGAAAGGGAATGCACCTAACTAACTTGGACTTGGACTTGGACAGACATCAAATGGCGCTGCCAGTTTGCACACACTCAGCGAAAATCATATGTAAAATTTTAAAAGATATGGCACAATACAAAGCTTATCGTCTGGTGTGCAACCCCCTTCCAAGTCTTAATTAATTTCTCTGTGAGTAATTGTACAGGTGAGAATACATCAGTATTTTTTCTGCTTCTTGACCTTCCAGGGTATTCATGTTGATAACTTGGTGTTGTTGTTTTGGATGTTGTTCTACTGTCTGAACTTTATGGAATGAAACATGAATCAGGGGAGGTGAAGTTTCAGAGCACACCCAGTGATTACATAATAACCCTGTTCAAAGGCATTTAGGGGCCAAAACCACCCGCCAACCACCAAAAAGTTTGCTTTGGTGAGCTGTTTTAAACTGCTGAAATAAACCAAAAAAAAAAAAAAAAGATTGTTTTGGCTAAATTTTGTTTAAAATTCAAGTTTATTGTTCAATTGAATTTATGCAAACTGTGGCAATTTATGCCAACTGTCCAGCATTAACCACAAATTGACATATCACCCTGCAGCATAAGTCTGGTTGCTTACTAAAGCTAAGCAGGGCTGAGCCTGGTTAGTACCTGGATAAGAGACCACATGGTAAACTAGGTGTTGTTGGAAGCGGTGTTAGTGAGGCCCAGCAAGGGCTGCCCCAATATAGACTTGGGGACACTGTCACCAAGAACCAAGGTCCTGACTCTGGGGTTATTAAAAATCCCGTGGCGCTCCTCAAAAAAAAAAAAAAAAAGTACCCAAATGTCCTGGCCAAATTCCCTCCTCCAGCCCTTACCCATCATGTTTGCCCAATCATCTCCTCTCCACCTGCAGGCTATGTGTAGGTGAGAGCATTGCCACCATTGACCTGTGGAGGCCATTGCATAATCCAGGTGCATGCTTCACAATGGTGGTGGTGTGGAGTGAACCCTCACATGATTGTAAAGTGCTTTAGGTGTATGGCAATACACAGTAACTGCTCTATATCAATCTACATTACTTGCTAACAGTGTCTAGTAAATATTGCAAGAATTTCCACAATGAGGCCCCGTTTACACTAGTGCGTTTTCGTTTTAAAATGCATAAGTTTTGCTACGGTTACGCCATCTATCCACACTACACCGGAGTTTTCGAGGCGTTAAAACGGAGGGTTTTGGAAACGCTGGAGAGGCCGTTTTCATTCTAAATTTCATTAATTAATTTTCCACCCATCTCAGTGTGGATGTGGGAAAACAGAGACCTTTGAAAGCGGAGGCGTGGCTGCAGAGATTGGTTACGTGATTGGGGCTTTTGAGTCATTGCGTATCCTTCCCTTATTCGTCAAGAGCACATGACTAAAACGTCACCGGCAGACGGCAGACCAGCCTTCACTGTAAACACTGTATTTTCGATAGCCATAGATGTTTTATATTAATTTGTTACTTTAAGTAACAACTCGACCTCGTCGTCTGTCCTCAAAAAGACCTCTCTTGCTTTCTTTGCCATCGCCTTCATCGTTCAACCAACGTTTGTTGACTAACAATAACCAAATGCCGAGTGAGACACGTGCTTCCTGTTTATACTTGAACGCGCATGCCCAGAGTGCGCGAGTGGTCACGTGATATACGTTTTTGGTGGCGTAGTGTGGATGGAGATCTGTTGAGAGACACTTGGGTGAAACGCTAGTGTGGACGCGGATCGTTTTCATGCTAAAACGCCGTTTTAAAACTAAAACGCACTAGTGTAAACAGGGCCTGAGGCACAATGTACACTGAGACAAGAGGCACAATGTACACAATGGAAAAACTGTTTCCATTTATTGGTGTAAGTGCATTGTATTGAGGGAGTCCTAACACGCATGACAGTAGCGTGAAAGAAATAAGCGTGAAAGAAATAAACCTGGATGTTAATTTGTTTATTTTGTCTGTTTGACTATGGACTACTGCACAACATGTAATGACATACAGTTATGTCATCTAAATGTTTTGTCATTTGCAGGTAAGATGACAAGAGTTTGCAAAAACATGGTTTCTGTCTCACTTTGGACAACAGTAATAATCATTT
>CAIGQQ010037491.1:231841-246544 GCA_903798035.1 Danio albolineatus | reverse complement strand
GTAATAATCATTTTTGGTTCTCTTTGTGATGGTGGCAAAATCTTGGTGGCGCCTTTGGAGGGAAGTCACTGGGTGAACATGGACATTCTCATCAAGGCTTTACATGGTCAAGGGCACAGCATTGATGTGATACGCTACGCCAATAGCTGGTTCGTCAAGGAGAACTCAACATACTACAACTCCATAACCATACCTGACACCAAAGTATGGGACGAAGAATTTGTAGCAGACATGGTCTACAAAAAGATTGACTTTGAACGAGGGAAAGGCTCCTGGCTGAGCACTTTATGGCTGTACTTGGATATGTTTGGCGCTTTAAAAAAAATTCATGAAATGGTATGTCAGCTCATAACAAACATACTAGACAGTGAGGAAATTCTGAAGATGCTGAATGAAAAGCAGTATGATCTTATGCTCACTGATCCAGCATGGGGTACAGGCATTATTCTGGCTCATAAACTCAAGTTACCTGTGGTATATAATGTGAGATGGACTACTACTGGAGAAGGACACTTTGACATCGCTCCCTCACCAATGTCCTACATCCCAATTACAGGATCTGGAAACACAGATAGAATGAGCTTCTTCCAACGACTAAAAAATTATTTCTTTTATTTGTTAATGGACCTTCAGTTCAGCCGTTTTAATATACCACAATACCAAGCAATTTGTGATAAGTATTTCCCTACACATGTGAATTTTCATGAACTTCTCCAGGGGGCTGATATCTGGCTCATGAGGGTTGATTTTGTTTTTGAATTTCCACGTCCAACAATGCCAAATATCATCTACATTGGTGGCTTTCAGTGCAGTCCAGCAAAGCCCCTTCCACGTGATCTGGAAGACTTCATGCAGAGTTCTGGAGATCATGGAGTCATCATCATGTCTTTAGGGTCAGCTATCAGCGACATGCCAGAAGATGTAACAGCAGAAATTGCGTCTGCTTTTGCCCGGCTCCCTCAAAAGGTTATATGGAGATACACTGGAAAGAAACCATCAACTTTAGGCAACAACACATTATTGGTTGACTGGATGCCACAGAACGATCTTCTAGGACATCCAAAAACTAAAGTTTTTGTTTCGCATGGTGGAACCAATGGGATTCAAGAAGCTTTGTACCATGCTGTTCCAGTGGTAGGAATTCCATTCTTTTTTGACCAGTATGACAATCTCATTCGATTACAAGCAAGAGGTGGAGCCAAAATACTTTCCATTGCAGATTTAGGTGAAAACTCACTGCATGCAGCAATACAGGAAGTAATCAATGAACCATCCTACAGACTAAGTATGCAGAAGTTCTCTCATCTCCACAAAGACAAGCCAGTCAAACCTTTGGAAAGTGCCATCTTCTGGATTGAGTACGTAATGAGACACAAAGGTGCTGCTCATCTCCGTTCAGAATCCTACAAAATGCCTTGGTACTCCTATCACTCAGTAGATGTTGCAGTTACACTGATTGCAGTTGCTCTGATATTCACTTTCTCTATATTGGTAACTGTGAGATATCTGTGTGTCAAGTGTTGTAGCAGAAAAAGTAAAACTGAGTGATCACTTACAAGTAATACAATAATTTGACAGTGCCAGTGTTTGACAAAAAAATAAAGTATATTTTGAAAATGTCTTATCATTAGACATTCATCTGCCTTGAATAGGAGTTTGAGCTTTCTGGTGTTATAGTAATTATTTTTATTTTTAAACAAGAGATAAGTTTATCAGTGAAACATTACATTATGGCCACCCCTATCCATGAGCAAGGAGATGTGTTTGGAAAAAGAACAGTGCCACAAGTCATAGATCTGGCATTTAATCACAGTGACAATGTTCGGTGGCACAATAGAAAAAGCATCCAATTTTTAGGTATTTAATGAATAACAGTCTGTGATGACTGTTATCACAGAACTAGAAGTAGGTCCTACTTCTTTACTGAGGCAGTTCATGTAATATTGTCTCTTTTCACCAAATTTTAATATTTGAAGTCATGGTGTGTCATATGATCTCTGTCCTCATGCTCGGTCCTAAGTTTACAATCAGGTATGGATAGCAGGCAGTTAAATGGGACCTGAGTCAAATATTATTTGTGTAATAGCTATTTTATTTTCTTAGCAAGTACATAAAAGTAGTTATAGCTTCGAGAGAACACTGAACAGTTTCCATTTACAACAGATAGTATCAGATTTCAAATAGAGTGTGAAATGTACAAAGTGTGTAATTAAAAAGGCTTGCCGTGGGCGGCTTAGTGTATTTTAAACGATAACGTTCATTATGGTCTAATGCTAAATGAGTTTGCTCATTTTTAGAAACTGAGTAACAAGTCAAGATAAATAGGCCTATATTAGAACTGAACAAACAGAAGCATATGCCAGTCATAACCCCAATTATTCTACAGCAATCAAACTACATGCTTTCTTAGTTTCATTATTTCAGAGGGATATTGCAAAAAATATTGCATAAAGCACATTTTCAAATGGTCCTAACCATGTGGTGCCCAAACTCAGTCCTGGGGTGCTGGTGTTTTGTGGAATTTAGCTATCCTGATTAGACACATATGAATAAACTTTTCAAGCACTAACTTGGCATCCTAGTCACTTGCAGACATGTGGGACAGCAAGATGAAGCTTAATCTCCAGGACACTGGCCTTCTAGGACTGAGTTTGAGCACCGTTGGCATATTGACCTTATTCTTGCTCTCGTTTTTGCGATCGTTTGAAACTTCTGATTCAGTTGCCTATGGGAGAAATGACTAGGAATAATAAACAGCAGAAAACGGTCAAACTATTTGCTTTACAAACAAATGTGTTCATGACTATACAAAGCAAAATAATATAATTAGAGAAAATGAGTTTGCAACATCAAGCAGCATAACAAACTGTTTTTAACTTCTAAAAATGAATGGAAGTGAATAAGACCGGAAGTCTCAAGCCAAAAAGATTCAACTGGCTGCGCCTGCTCATAAGCGAGGAATAGTACTAGCCTATATTTTTGGCTTGGAGAGAGTAGGCCATTTCCAAAAGCACAAATTTGTGTGTGTATATTTATAATATAGTATAATATAAGAGCAATTCCAGCGTTATGAATGAATGTGACATTTGGAGTAAAATCTCAAAACATAAATTCACAGAGAATTATATTGTAATTATATTATGACATTATATTGAAACATCTGTTTATATTTTCCAAGACAACTCACCACAGAGTTATGGGATCAGAAAAATATCAATCTGTAAAAAAATTTTTGACCTTAAATGAGGAAATCACACATGCGTTATCCAGTTTAAAGCAGGGGTGCCCAACCTTTTTGTTATTAAGGGCCAAAAAACAAACTTGATTGAGAGTTGTGGGCTGAAAGTAAACATTTCCTAATTTATTTAATATTATTCAAAAATGACTATAAAACGTTGCTTTATATTAACTAATACAGCATTTTTTACATTTTATAATAAACGTATTACAGTAAAAACAAAACAATCTCATTTATAACAGAAGTACACTTGTTGTTGCCTTAATTTGCTCACTAACGTCTTCTGTATTGTCCTCTATTCATTGAGTGACAATATTTACATTTTTTTAAAAATCTGATTGATTTACAACATTAATTGAAACATATAATTTGAGTTATCTTTTTTGTAGCCCAGCAATAAAATACAAAAAAAAAAAAATGTTACGTCAAATTAGAAACGATAATCTCTGTGTTAAAGGCATTTGTCTCCATCTCTCTTGCCCTCATTCTCACTCTCCTCTCAGATAGGATGTAGTGATGGGTCGTTCTTGAACGATTTGTTCATTTTGAACAAATCTTTAATATGACTCGGGAACGACGAGTCCTCTCAGGGAGTGATTCGTTCATCCGCACACGTGCAGATTGCGCACAGATGTGCAGGTTTCGTTCATTTTTCAAGTCTTTTAATTGTCGAAAGACAAAAGCCAATCATATGCGTTTAGAGTCGGAAAGAGATTTGATCCGTTCATGTATCGAGTCCTCTGTTTGAGTCACTCGGTCATCACGTGAAAGACAAAAGCCAATCATATACATTTAGAGCCGGAAAGAGATTTGATCTCCCGAGTCCTCGGTCTGAGTCGTTCAACACGTGAAAGACACAGAAGCCAATCGTATGCATTTAGAGCCGGAAAGAGATTTGATCCGTTCACCCCCCCGAGTCCTCGGTCTGAGTCATGTCTCTTTACATTTTGTCACGTGATGAACGTACCAGAAGACTCGAAAGGTGAACTAGTCATGGCTCCTTTTGGCTCAGACTGTGTACATTGGTTGAGATTATATGGACTGTCCGTGTGACGTGCTGAAATTTGAAGACATGAAGAGGTGAGCTGAGCAAAGGGGCAAAAATATCTTCATAGACAAAAGAGCAGGCAAACAGTGAATGACTATTTTCTCTTATAGCATTCTGTTTATGACTTGTTTGTAGTGTGATCAACATTTGGGCTAGTTGTACATGTGTTTGGAAGCAATTCGTAACAGTTTAATAATATATTGGCAAATTGAACGAAATGAACGAAATGACTCGAAAAAAGATTCGTTCATCTCGATGAACGAGACTTAAAGATCCGAGTCAGTAAAATGATCCGAACATCCCATCACTAATGGGACATTTACAATGGGCCAACTTTGGCCCGTGGGCCCTATTTTGGGCATCTCTGGTTTCAAGTATACAACATAGTTTGTAGAAATTCTGTCAATTAAACAGCACAAACCCAAAAGAAATAATGATAATCAAAAGGATAATAGTTGGCTCACTATAGAATAAACATGATTGCGATTTTATTTTATTTTAAATGTTAGCATTTATAAGAAAAAAGCATGGTTATGTATGTAACACCTCTGTGAAATTGCCACTTGTGTGACTTTTGTAAATCAAATATAATTGTTTAAAAACATTGACAGATACATTTTTAAGTACTTTTTAAGCACTGTAAAATACAAGCCTACACACACAAAAAAAAAAATCCAGAAACGGTTTCGCTATTTTAATTTTTTTTCATGGCTAGGTTGACATTTGTATGGAATTGCACATATACATAACGAGAAAATGACAAAAATGCAGCTAGATTATGTATTATGTGTTTTCATCTTTTTGTCTTGTAATGGATTTATTATTTTTTTTAAGAAATATTTTTTAACTGTTAGTGGTTACTTAATTGTTGTAATGATCAGATCACATCACTTCAAAATATATTTTATACATTCATATCATCTTTTCTGTAAAACAAAAAAAAAGTTTCAAATTTAAAAAAAAATCATAGTGTGCAATTGTGGATAATAAAGTTGTATAAGGTTGACATAGGTGCTGTCCACCTATTTAAGGGTGTAGAATTGGCATGGATGGAGGGTCCCCCCCAATATCCACCAATTACAGAAATGTCCCTAGCAATAATTTAATCAGCTTCAAAATAAAATAATGCTCTGTCAACCCTTAGTAACCTACACGTGCACAAAGTCAACTATTACTATTATTAGTACTATTAACCAAGGCTGTGCAGTTAATTGACATTCAGTTTTGATTTTGGCCTCCATGATTATGAAAAACAATAATCGGGATAAAACTGTAAAATTTCTTTTCAAAGCCCAACTGCAGTAAAATAATTGAAAATTTGACTTCAGCAGCATGGGACGTGATTGTTATTTGTATCATTAAATGTTTATTTTATATTATGAAGGATTTTAATCATGTTTTTAAACATAAAACAGAATTTGTGCTGTTCAATGAATGTGCTCTAGGGATATAGTATGTGCCCACCAATGTCAAGACCTATGCCCTTACACCTATTCATACCTTTTTCTGATTTTGATTGTACTGTAACAACATACACTTTTATAAAGCTGCTTTGAAACAAATGATTACTGTGAATAGCCCTATTCAAATAAACTTGAATTAAAGGATTTACTCGTTTTCATATTTTTTGCTGAAGTGTATTTAAACAGTTGGTTTCAGTAATATTTTGATCTCTGAACTATGTCTCCTATCTCTTTCGCCTCTATCGTTTAAATAATATATTACGCAGTAACTTTATATAAAAGCTTTTTAGGAATTGAATGAAAGTCTTTCTCTGCCTTTGTGATAACAGTCTATCTAATCCACCTCTGTCATAAAGTAAGCAAACACCACGTGAGCGTCGCTACAGGAAGCTGCAAGTGTAACTCCTCCCCCGCCTACAATGTTTTTTTTTTCTTCCCCCAACATGTGTTGTCACTGCGAGTGAATACTGTTGGGTTCTGAAGCTGTGCTGGAGGATCTCAAGCTGACTGTGAGTGTTAATTTAAATAATTGGTTATTAAGTAAACGTAGTATTTATATAAATGTTGTAAAGAATTAATTATACAAATTTTGCTTACTGTATCTAAAGAAAGATGAGAACTCCCACGAGGCATTGGTCATGTGTAGCTATCCGACTAACGCTACTGCCTCAAATGGAGCTTGTTATTTATGTTTTATGAACCATTTAACATGTTAATGATGTTATGAAGCTATGTTCGTAGAGTGTATGGAGTTAGCATTAGCAAAATAGGCTACATTTAAAGTGCTTTGTGTTCTGCCAATATCTTTTTTCCGACTTGTTAGAAGTCTGCCAGGCCACTTTATTTCTTTTTTTATTATAATTATTTAAATTTTAATTTTATTTCTGAATATCCATTTAGTTTCATCTGTGGAACCGGTTTATAACGTATTTGTTTTGTCATTGAAGTCGGTTGTCAATTGTTTATTCTGTTTTGTTTCATTTTTGCCAGCAAAAAATGATTATTATTTTTTTCAGTTATTATTTTAGTGATGCATTTCTACATTACGGTCATACATAATAAGGTACAAACCCAGCGTTTTCTTTGGTTTATAATAGCATACGTTTTTTTTTGTTGTTGTTGTTGTTGTCTTACTCTTATATGAGTATCTTATACCTTTTTTTATTGCCAATGTGCATTTAAGTGCAAGTTTACTGACATTACGTGGGTTGAAACATTTATAAAGTGATCCACAAAAAATAGTTAATAACCCAGCATTTAGTCAAACTGATAAATACTCCTCATCAGGCGGTAAATCATTGATTCATGAATGTATCAGAAGATATTCTTACTAAAAATGCCCAGGAATCTAAGAAAAAATGCTGTTGCTCTCACTTCTGTACAATGTTGTGCACTTAACTTTCATTTCAATGCAACGCATCTGTTTTGACAATTATGCTGGGTTCCACACAATTTCTTCATGCTGTCCCAACACAAATTAAGTTAACTTGTTATAGGTTTTTTTTTTTTCAAATTTAAGTGAATTGAACTTAAAACAATTGTTGAACTCAAAACAAGTTGTGCTAAAAACCTTTAGATTTGTGTTGTTTTAACTCTTTTAAAATAAGTATTTTAAACAAGCAGCAAAACTCAATTTTTTAGTGTATCTTGCTGGTTCTGCAGAACTAAACATGGCAGTACCGACCGCTGTGTCTAACTCTGTTCTTTGTCTTTGACCCGCATACAGTACACAGTGGTGTAAGATTCAAGATTGAATCTTTAAGGAAACTTTAAAAATTATAACTATGTTCTTTGCCATGCCAGTCAGCAAACAATTTAAAGTTTCACTTTTAAATTATATTTAAGTACCTTAAGCACATTCTTGGACATCTTTTAAAAGTATTATGATTTGAGTCTTGCATTAAGAATGCTATGTTTAATATAACCCTGTTAATGAGCTTTGTCATAACAAGGTCAAACCTTTTTTCATGTAGCCAGGTTAAGATTGCAGCACATTCAACGCTTGGAGATCCTCTACATGTACATTTAATCCAATTAGAGAGAAAAGTGTGCCATATGATATGCCTCAGACGTTTATCCACAGGTCTGTGGGTGGTACTTGGTGTGACAGCTAGGCATGGTCCGGTATAAGTTTCTGACTGTATGATAACTGATATGATGTATGATAAATATTTCATGGTATCATTGTATTGTGATTATGGCTTCTAAGTTCTTTTTAAATGTCTGGGTAAAAAAAAAAAAAAAAAAAAAAAAAAACTATTGAACACTATATATTTTGTTTTAGGAAACAATTTTAAATAATTTGTAATGGTTAACATGTCAGGCTAAATTAAATCATAGCTATATCTTCATTAGTTTGAAAAACACAGATTTCTTTACAACAATAAAAAAAAAACATATAAAAAAATTACATATAATTACACATACCTTATGAACAGAAAACTGTTATATATTCCCTTTAACAGACAATTCTACCTGTTTTAAACCTTGAAACGAGTTATCACCCCATGTAGTCACAGAGACCAGGAAATAAACCACTTGTTTTTTCACTTGCAGAAATTTTTATTTTGATAATTAAAATAAACTGTGCCAGTTTCATTCATTTCATTCGTTTTCTTGTTGGCTTAGTCCCTTTATTAATCCGGGGTTGCCACAGCAGAATGATCTGCCAACTTATCCAGCATTTGTTTTACACAGCGAATGCCCTTCCAGCCGCAACCCATCTTTGGGAAACATCCATACATTCTCATTCATACACATACACTATGGACAATTTAGCTTACCCAATTTACCTGTACCGCATATCTTTGGACTGTGGGGGAAACCGGAGCACCCAGAGGAAACCCACGCAACCACGGGGAGAACATGCAAACTCCACACAGAAAAGCCAACTGACCCAGCCGAGGCTCGAACCAGCGACCTTTTGCTGTGAGGCGAACGTGCTAGTCACTACGCCACCGTGGCATCCTGTGTCAGTTTCACGGGTAATAAAAGTTTGATTAGCTTAACCACAGAACATTCTTTCTTTACACAATTTTTGGATCTTTGGATGGACAAAAAAAAAATGTTGGTGCCATTTAGACAACCTTGAAATAACAGTACGCAACAAATAACAAAACGGAACATATAACAAAACATAAATAGATTTTTAGTTTTATTTGTCATATCAGTAACATATTTAGGTTTCGAGTTACATTAAAGTGTATACATTTTTTAAAAGTGTGTTATTTTGTGTAATTAAATTGTGCAATGTTTCTTTTATATTTTTTTGTGTAAACCTTCTAAACTATTTGCCTGATTTCTCAGAAAGCATTCATATCATTTGGTGAAAACACACTAGGCCATAGTCTACCTCAGTGGTTCTCAAGCTTTTTTCACCAAGTACCACCTCAGAAAAAAAATAGTCTCTCCAAGTACCACTGTAATGACCAGTATTGAAGTACAGTAGCATAGAAGGCCTAATTAAGCAGCTACAGCACTGCACAGTTCAAAACCAAGGCTGATTAATTCTTCTAATTAAGAATATTTATTATTGTTAGCCACTTAAAAGGTTTAGCCTTTTAAAATTAATTTTCTGATCACATCAGTGTTATCGTACGTGTCAAAGGGTCAAAAGTGTGTTCATTTTTTTACTTTAATCATTCAGAGATTCCTCCACATACCACTAGAAGGACGCTTGTGTACCACTTGTGGTATGTGTACCACTGTTTGAGAACCACTGGTCTACCTGTATATAATTTCTTTATTTAGTATATAGTTTAGTTCTATTAGTGCTATGCATTGTCAACAATAACTACAGAAATATTGTTAAGCATTTAATTTAAACATTTATTTTACCTTGACAGGCAAGATGGCACCTCTTTCTAGGAACATCTTTTCTGTCTTCATCTGGATGACAGTCATACCCCTTTTTGGATTTCTGTGTGATGGTGGCAAAATCTTGGTGGTGCCTTTGGAGGGAAGTCACTGGTTGAACATGGACATCCTCATCAAGGCCTTACATGGAAAAGGGCACAGCGTTGATGTAATACGTAACACCAATAGCTGGTATGTCAAGGAGAAATCTGATTATTACAACTCCATAACCATTCCTGAATCCAAAGGAATGGATGAAGAATTTGTAGATGACATGATCTCCAAAGTAATCAACCATGAAAGAGGAAAAAGCTCCTGGCTGAGCACTGTAAAGTTGTTTTTGGATTCAGTTATTGACAATTATAAAATGACTGAAATGGTATGTGATATTACAGCAAGCATATTTGAAAGTGAGGAAATTCTGAAAACTCTACAGGAAAAGCAGTATGATCTAATGCTCACTGATCCAGTATGGGGTATGGGCATTATTCTGGCTCACAAACTAAAGTTACCCATGGTATATAATGTGAGATGGACTACTACAGTAGATGGACACTTTAACATCGCTCCCTCGCCAATGTCCTACATCCCAATTACAGGATCTGGAAACACAGATAGAATGAGCTTCTTCCAAAGAGTAAAAAATGTTATCTACTACTTCATAAATGACATTAAGTACAGCCGTTTTAGTTTGCCACAGTACCAAGCACTTTGTGATAAATATTTCGATCCACCTGTAGATTTTTACCAACTTCTCCAGGGAGCTGATATCTGGCTCATGAGAGTTGATTTTGTTTTTGAATTTCCACGTCCAACAATGCCTAATATCATCTACACCGGTGGCTTTCAGTGCAGTCCAGCAAAGCCCCTTCCACGTGATCTGGAAGACTTCATGCAGAGTTCTGGAGATCATGGTGTCATCATCATGTCTTTAGGGACATTTATTAGTGCCTTACCAGAAGATGTAACAGCAGAAATAGCGGCTGCTTTTGCCCGGCTTCCGCAAAAGGTTATTTGGAGATACACTGGAAAGAAACCATCAACTTTAGGCAACAATACATTATTGGTTGAATGGATGCCACAGAAAGATCTACTAGGACATCCAAAAACTAAAGTTTTCGTTGCGCATGGTGGAACCAATGGGGTTCAAGAAGCTCTGTACCATGGTGTTCCAGTGGTAGGAATTCCATTCTTTTTTGACCAGTATGACAATCTCATTCGATTACAAGGAAGAGGTGGAGCAAAGATAGTTTCACTTGCAGACTTGGGTGAAAACTCACTGCATGCTGCATTACAGGAAGTAATCGATAAGCCATCCTACAGGTTGAATATGCAGAAGCTCTCTCATCTGCACAGAGACAAACCAATCAAACCTTTGGAAAGTGCCATCTTCTGGATTGAGTTTGTAATGAGACACAAAGGTGCTGCTCATCTTCGAACGGAATCCTACAAAATGCCTTGGTACTCCTATCACTCAGTAGATGTTGCAGTTACAATGATCGCAGTTGCTCTGACATTTATCTTCTCCATGTTTTATGCAGTTCGATATCTATGCATCAAGTGCTGCAGCAGAAAAAGGAAAACTGAGTGAGACATTAGCATTAGTCCTTGCACTCAACTGCTCTTCATATTTGTTTACACTCTGACTCAGTTCAGAAGAGAACTCCATGTGTGAAATGTGGTCCAGTTGATAGGGTCCTTACACAGTCTTCATTGCTCCTTCACTGCTATTTGAACATGGTAGATCTTCACTTCAAAACATTCATTCACGCTCTTATGAATGATGCTTACTAGAGAAGTATGACTATAATATACATCTGTAAAACACACAAAATGTGCAGAGTAGTGGGGGTGTGAGGACTGTAATTAAGAAACGTGATGACATTTGATTCTTGTTCTGTGTAATATGTAATGAAAAGCATTTCTTCATTCATTTAATTAATTTATTTCATTGCCAGAGAAAATGAATCATGTCTACTTAGTGTTTAGTTGTTGTTGTTTTTATTATGTGGCACTTTATCATGCCAGTGTTCAGAGAATTCTACAGACAGAATTAAACAGTTATTTTTCATGTGAGAACACTTTAATTTCACACTGAAGCAGACTTCTAAAGACACAATGATTGTAAATCTTGGTGCTATGTTATGAAAAGCATTTCTTTTTATTTTTCATGCCTTTCCTGATCATGTTTTTATACTTTCTATTCAATTTTTTTTAATCATGGGGTCCCTTATCGCACCTCTGTTTAGAGAATTAAATTCTCAATTATGTCTCTTGTGAGATCACTTTCCGTTAATTTCAAACTGAATTACACTTCTAAAGTGTGTTTTTCAATTGACAAAGGTCCAAATTTCTGTTTTGGCACCATAAAAAGATCAGCTTTAGAAGCTTGACTCCTTTTATATACTTGCAAATTTGTAGGACAGTTTGTCCTGCACAGTTTAGCTCCAAACTTAATTAATAAACATCTGATTCAGCTAAATTGCATTTAAAATTTACATTAACTTCCCAGGTTTTTTTTTTTCAGAAATCACATTTTTCCAATAAAATTCAAATGAAATGAAATGTTTGATTATCATTATATGATTATATTGAATTTTGTAAATCAGAATGTATAGTGTTTCATTTCAATAGGTTATTGACAATAAAGAAAAATATCCAAAAATTGTTGGAGAAACATTCATTATATTGTTAACAATGTGAATTGGGGCAGTCAAATTCACCCACAAACCATTTTGACTTGACATTTGCATGAGGGGTTGTAAAGTACAGGTACAGTACATGGTTTATTGCATGTATGTCATACAGTATACACTTTACTTAATACTTAATAATTTACTTGAGGCCCTGTAATTATTCACTTTTTAATCTGAAATATCAAGATTAGCTAGAAAGTTCAGGTCCACGTTTTTATCGTGAACTATACTTAAGCACTGGAAGCTCAAAACTGCTGATTTGAATTGTTAACCTGACCTGTAGATGGTAACTTATTTTAATTATCATTGTGCTATTTCATCAGGGGCCTCAGCAATCATTTACAGACTTTATTAGCAGGTGATGAGGTAAAAGTTTAATTAGATTATGTTTTTATTAACTGAACCTGGATTTCACATACTGTACATACAATGTCAACCTAATTCATACACATAAAAATGTATAAGTAAAATTAATGGCATAACAATTGTTTTTAGAATTTTGGAGAAAAAAGAAAAGAAAAAAAAAACAGTTGTCGGCACAAACCATTGACTTTCATTTAATCCATGTACATGTAAATTCTGGGTTTTAGAGCAGGTTCCTGTCAACCACTAAACATAAGTGAAATTATTGCTAATCTACACACAATCAATAGCAAAGTTGAGACAAGGAATCACTGCTGCAGTTATCATACATCATAAAATTAGGCTTTGCAGTAACTGTTCTTCTTTACCTATTATTATTATTTTTTTTATAAACAAGTGATAGGTTGTTCTGTTGCCTGTTTATCATGCCACTGTCAGCCTCTGGTGGTAGATGTCTTAACTACAGTATTTGGCAAACATAAGTATCTTTTTCCAATGATTACGTTGTATTCTAATCAAACTGATTTGTAAGTAGCGTTTAATTTGTGCACATATTTACTTATTTTTACAGTAATTATTCTGTTGACTATAATCACTTCTACAATATGTCAGATTTCTCATTATAGTAGAGCCTTTATTTACTGTAAGCTTTAACAGTATGTACTTTTGCACTATTGCTATTGTGATCATCCGAGAACATCACCTGATTGTTGGAGGACATTGTGATCAGAGATGTGTTTTTGTTATAAGACTAGTACGGTGTTCCTATTGTACAGCATTAACCTGCTCTGAAGGGTAATTTACAACTGTGTTTCATTCAGAAGGGCTCATACCTGTGACCTAACCTGTGACCAAACTCGGTCCTGGAGGGCCAGTGCCCTGGAGAGTTTAGCTCCAACCCCAATCAAACATACCTCAACGAGCTAATCAAGCTCTTACTAGATATACTTCCTAGCAGGTGAGTTGAAGCAAGTTGGAGATAAACTCTCCAGGAACACCGGCCCTCCAACACAGAGATTGGACCCCATGATTTAGGCCCCGTTTACACTAGTGCGTTTTAGTTTAAAAACGGCGTTTTAGCATGAAAACGATCCGCGTCCACACTAGCGTATCTCAAAAGATCTCCCTCCACCAGAAACGTATATCACGTGACCATTCGCGCACAATTCGCGCACTCTGGGCATGCGTGCTCAAGTATAAACAGGAAGCATGCGTCTCGCTCGGCATCTGGTTATTGTTAGTCAACAAACGCTGGTTGAACGATGAACGCGATGGTAAAGAAAGCAAGAGAGGTCTTGTTGAGGACAGACGACGAGGTTGAGTTGTTACTTAAAGTAACAATTGAATATAAAACATCCATGGCTATCGAAAATACAGTGTTTACAGTGAAGGCTGGTCTGCCGTCTGCCGGTGACGTTATAGCCACGTGCGCTTGACGAATAAGGGAAGGATACGCAATGACCCAAAGCCCCAATCACGTAGTGGATCTCAGCAGCCACACCTCTGTTTTCAAAGGTATGTGTTTCCCTTCATCCACACTGAGACACAACAGCAGCGTTTCAGAATGAAAACGCTCTGTCCAGCGTTTTCAAAACGCTCCGTTTTCGCACCTCCAAAACTCTGGCGTAGTGTGGACGGATAGCGTAACCGTAGCAAAACGTATGCGTTTTAAAACGAAAACGCACTAGTGTAAACGGGGCCTTAGAGTTACAGGTTTGAATGGATTAGGCCAGGGGTCACCAATCTGCAGAGTTTAGCTCCAACTTGCCTCGACACACCTGCCTGGAAGTTTGAAGTATACCTCAGTAAGACCTTGATTAGCTTATTCAGGTGTGTTTGATAAGGGTTGGAGCTAAACTCTGCAGGAGAGCGACCCTCCAGAACTGAGTTTGGACCCTATGATTTAGGTCCTGTTTACACTAGTGCGTTTTAGTTTTAAAACGGCGTTTTAGCATGAAACACTAGCGTTTCACCGAGCGTTTCTGAACATATCTCCATCCACACTACTCCACCAAATACGTATATCACATGACCATTTGC
>CAIGQQ010037491.1:209711-223518 GCA_903798035.1 Danio albolineatus | reverse complement strand
TATATATATATAAAACGTACTGATATATACATTTCTGGAGAGCACCAAATATGTCCCAGAAGCTACTTTTTTTGCAGTTTTTGTTTTCGAGAATCCAACAGAGGGCGCTGTGTACCCTTTTTGAGATCTCAAATTTCTTTCGCCAGTGCCACTCATGCCTGCTGTTCTCGAGTGAATCCACCAGAGGCTGCTGTCGACTAACTGACTGACTGATCGACTGACCCACCCACCTGCTTTCCTATACCTGACCCACCCAACCAATAGTGTTTTTAAAAGCAGAGATTGACCAACTCACCCACTTCCCTGAACCCAACTGACAGTTTTAAATACAATCCAGAATAAGACTTTTCAGATTTGACCACATCCTCACCCTGTTATTTACTTGTTTATAAATTTTTTGGCTTATGTTTTTGTCTTAACTGCTTTCTGGAACCGTTCTTTAACAGACTCAAACCTCGTCATCACGGTCAACTCCTCTTTGTGTCTCGAGTCCGCCAACATACATGACAAGCTAACTGGACAAACTTTTTCAAACAACAGAAAAAGGACACAGAGGTAAGCAGTCAAAAACTAAATGTAGCCATACAGCACATACGACTGGCTACATAATTCATGATCTCCAGAAATGTATATACAGTAATATACAGTTTTGGAATGAGCCTGTGTTGAATGTAACAGTTCATAAGGGCTAAAGTAACAGTCCACTTAAAAAAAAAGGCTAATTTTATTTTATAGTTTTCATTTGGACGATATAGTTGTTCTTACTTTATAATCCACTTAAATAATAAAATGGTAACAAACTTGGTATCTAATAATAATTAAAAAACATACCTGGGAACCATCATAGGTCCAAGAACCAAACTTCATGGAGCAGTTCTGAAGGTCAAAGGGGAAGAAGGTCACGTCAATGGTGCAGGCAGATTTATAGTTGGCAGGAGGGGTCCAGGAGATTGTGCCATCAAATCTCACCACTGCTTTTGTCACTGTGGCCTCGAAATTACCATCTGCACTGCAATCAATCAGCCATGAGATACAGACTATAAATTAAATTAATGAACACTGCAAAAATAACAGGTCACACTTTATTTTGATGGTCCGTTTGTTGAATAAGTTACATTACATGTCAACTAATTATTATTAGATTATAAGTAGACTGTTAGGTTGGGGTTAGGGTTAGTGTAAATACACATTTACTTACACAGTTTCTTTTAGTTAGTAACATGTCTGTTGAAGGAGCAGTATCAACAGATATTAAACCATTATTCATTCATGAACACAGTGTAACAGTTTACTTTTCTTTTTGTCAGGATACAAAAACAATAATCTACCTTGAGAACCTTGAGAACTATTCACGCTTGAAACAAAATTTATTTAAAAGTATTCAATCTTTCTAAATTCTGAATAGTAGGAAAAATATACAAGATATAGGTCAGGGTAAATAGGCAAATCATTGACAATGGAAAACATATTGCTTAATTGAGCTTATAATATTAACCTCAAAATGGTTTCAAAAATTTAAAACTGATGTTATTTTATTCGAAATAAAACAAATAAGACTTTCTCTAGAAAATAAATATTATAGAAAATACTGTGGAAAATCTCTTACTCAGTTAAACTTCAATAAATAAATAAAAAAAATAATTAATAAATTAATAAATTATATATATTTTGCATGTTCTTTGCATGTTCTTCCGTGTTCGCGTGGGTTTCCTCCGGGTGCTCCGGTTTCCCCAACAGTCCAAAGATATGCTGTAGGTAAATTGGGTAGGCTAAATTGTCCGTAGTGTATGTGTGTAAATGAGAATGGATGGGTGTTTCCCAGAGATGGGTTGCAGCTGGAAGGGCATCCGCTGTGTATAACAAATGCTGGATACTGTAAGTTGGTGGTTCAAATGAATGAATGAATATATATATAAAGGGCTAACAATTTTTGACTGTATATTGCCCAATTTTTACACAATTTTGAGTCTAAACTTTTTGCTTGTGAATATTATTATGCGCACTTACTAATAAATAATTGCAGTGTGTCGTATATAACTGTATAACACCACATACTTGTCATAGAGCACAATGTCAGGAATCCAGATGGAGTCTGAAGGCACCCTGATGGAGGTGATGCCCAGGTAATGATCCGGATTCCATCTGAGCTTCATGTCTGTCCATTCCTGAATGCGAAAGAGATGGATTTGTCTCACATACACTAACAAAACTAAAAAAACTTAGTTATTAAAATATAACCAGAACCACACATTTTGAGAAAAGATAAATGATATTGGATTATAAAGTACTGCTTTACCTGCTTCATCCACACATTGGTCGTCATCAGCTGGTTCTTCTCATCCTATTCAACAAAATCTGAATCATTACTGATGATTTACCTGATTTTTCCCCTAACTATTTTCCTATGTGAACCACAAACAGGGATAACAATAAATTATTGAACCACTTTGATCACATAAATTTGGTTGCACTCTATTTTACATTATGTATGGTTACAATGTATACTAGATAGGCATAGTTATTACCCAGTTTATGTGGTGGGTGTGGTTAAGCCAAGTACGATGCAATCCCGCATTAACATATCAATCCTGTAACATCATTCCCGTTCGAAAATGTAATCCATACCAAATTCCTAACCCTAAACTTAACCCTAACTGAAAATTATTCCTAAAATCAGAGGGGATTAGTGGTTGCATAGCAGTAGCCATGTTTCTATGCAAAGATGCTCATTAAATTTGAGCGCAAAACTGCAATATTGCATAAAACATTTGCAAATAAAGCCGTTTCCATTTAATGAGTCCAAGAGAACAAAAGTGTCACTTCCTGATTAACTGGTGCCAAATATCTAAAGAAAAAATAGTGCGTTATTTTTGTGCGTTATAAAGTTGCTGGTAAAGTCTGGTTTATACTTCTGCGTGGAGTGATCGGTGTGACCCACAGCGCATGCAACACATGCTGTTGTGCATTTATACTTCTGCGCACAGTTTGTGTAGTTTTGCAATAACACTTCCGAAATGCTAGCTGACAGTGAGGTGTTTATATTCCTCTGTGTTGAGTTTCTTTACTGGTACTTTGTTTTTTTCTGAATGCTACCTTAATGTACAAATGGATCAAACTCGCTCATTTTGAGGCAGGAACAGGGGAACGTGCAACAACTTTATTCATAAGGTAAACACAAAACAACAGTTTCCACCTGGAGCTACTTCACGGGACTCCACACTTGTAAACACTCTCTCCATCAGGCTTGTGCGGCTCTCACCCCCACCCACACTCGTCAGCGCGACCAAGCTGACCAATCACAGAGCTTGCGCTACATGTTGTTTCTTAAAGCCTGGTTTATACTTCTGCGTCGAGTGATCGGCGTGACCCACGGCACATGCCTTGTGCTTTGTCGTGCATTTATACTTCTGTGTGCTGTTTATGTTGCTCTGCAAAACACTTCCGAAATGCTTGCTGGCAGTAGGTTTTTACGTTCCCCTGTGTGGTGTTTCTTCGCTGGTGCTTTGTTTTTTTCTGAACACTACCTTAATGTAGCTAAAACTCGCTAATGTAGCTAAAACTTTAGCTACCAAGTAGCTAAAACTCGCTCATTGTGTGGTGGGAGCCGGTGGACATGCAACAACTTTAACCATAAGGTAAACACAACAGTTTCCATCTGGAGCTCCTTCACGGGATTCGACACTTGTGAACACTTGCTCCAACAGGTTAGCGCAGCTCTCACCCCCACCCACACTCGTTAGCGATACAAAGCTGACCAATCATAGAGCTTGCGATATGTGTCGTTGCGAACTACTGTTACATTTTTGGAGAGGTGCACGTCGACATCGGCCATAGCGAGAGGATATGCGTGCGCTTGATGCAGAAGTATAAATTAGCCTTTAGGAGAAGGACTTTTTTCATATATAATAACTTACTTGTGTCTTAGAACACCTGCTGCTGAGTTTTCTCTTTTCTGCCATGTGTTTTTGGTTAAGGCACTTTCATTTATTACACAAAATTGTCCACAGTTTGTTATGTCTTTTCAGAATCATCTCGGCTTTTTGGAAGATTTGCACGTTCCACTGATATTTTCCATCAAGGATGGTTCTCACCTCTTTCTCGCATATAACATTTAAAAATGTTCAAATATCATCGCAGCGGCTTGGTGGTGCAGTGGGTAGCACTGTCGCCTCACAGCACGAAGGTCGCTTGGTCAGTAAATGTATTTTCATTATGCAAATTTTTTCTTAGCAGATAAAAAGTCTATCCTATTCATCATAATTTTGCGCATTTTCAAACTTTATGCGCATCTTGGCATTTCCATCCAGGCTTTTTTTATGCAATATTTCAAAATGCAGATAAAAACAGGTGGCTGGAAACACAGCTAACGATGTAGAACCATGTAACTCTAACTGTAAGCATAAACGTAACTAAAGCTGTAAATGCATTCCTTAAATCTGATGATTGGAATATTGTTCTAGGATCAACATGGATGTTGGTACAGTAACATTCCTCACAAGTTGAAATCACACTAACGCAGTTTATGTAATGACTATAAGTACAAAGAATGTTAAACATGCGAAACTGGACAGTAAAATAAAGTGCTCATTTAAAATATGTGGATGGCCTCACAGCAAGAAGGTCGCCGGTTCAAGCCCTGGCTGGGTCAGTTGGCATTTCTGTGTGGAGTTTGCATGTTCTTGTGTTTACGTGGGTTTCCTCTGGGTGCTCCGGTTTCCCTCATGAATCCAAAGACATTTGGTATAGGTGAATTAAGTATGTTAAATTGTCCTTAGTGTATGAGTGTGAATGAGTGTGTATGGATGTTTCCCAGTGTTGGGTTGCAGCTGGAAGGGCATCTGCTGCGTAAAACACATGCTGATAAGTTGGCGGTTCATTCCACTGTGGCGACACCAGATTAATAAAGGGACTTAGCCAAAAAGCAAATGAATGAATATATTTTGAGACTTTTTATGAAAATGCTGTTTTAGGATCACTCACCACATCCACCAGCTGGGAAATTGCCAGACCAAACTTCACTTGCACTGTTGTGTTTAGGTCTTCGATTGGTCTCACCCATTTCTGGTAGTTGCTGAAGAGATGTTTAAACAGCTTGTCTTCAGTCTTGGCATAGGAGGACAGCACAGGAGGACCTTGAGCAAAACATTGACTTCATGTTAATCTCTTACATTCAATCAGAACAGACTGGAACACTAAACAATAGTAATTAGATGGCAAAGGTCCCAGACACAAGAACCACACAAGCTTACAAAGGCATGACATTTCATCAATGAACATATTGATCGGACTCAAGACATATAGGTTTTGTAACAACCTTGCACCTGCCCCTTTTAGTGACGACAAACACAATTCAGATCAATATAATTCATTCTTATGAGGAGTATCAGGAAATGTTAGGGCTTGTCTAATGTAGGCATAAAATGAAAGCTGCAATAGTAACTCTAAAGAGACCTCCAAAAAAATGAGAATTTACCCACTATCTACTCACCCTCAAGTGGTTCAAAACCTTTAAGAGTGTCTTTCTTTTGTTGACGGCAAAAGAAGTAATTTTGAAGAAAGCTGGAAAATCTGTAACCTTTGACTTCCCTTGTAGAAAAAAAAAATACTACAGAATTCAATGTTTACAGGATTTCAGCATTCTTCAGAATATCTTCCTTTGTTTTGATGACAGAAATTTCAATTTTGGATGAACTACAGTAGTAATGCACAGTATTAGTAACAATGCACATCATTTGCACCAATCAGCTCCTCCTATAGCTGACAATAATCTGGACATTGATACAGACACACGTCTGCAGATCACTTACACTGATTTCACACATACACACAACATAAACACCTCTCAAATAGTCTTAAAGGTGCAATATGCAAGCGTAACTGACAGAATGTGTTTTGTGTTTACATAAAAAAAATAATGGATTAGTAACAATGGAAACTGCCCCTAACTATTTCAGATGCCAATGATTGTTGTTTTGTTTTCGTTTTGCGGAATCTAAAAGTTTTTAACTCATGAATGCATCATTTCAAGAAATGTCTATGCTTTTATTTTTTTCCACTCCGTATTCCATTATCCAAAAAGTTTGTTTCAAGGCACCAGTGGTGTAAAGCAACAAATTACAAATACTCAAACTACTGTAATTGAGTAGTTTTTCTCAGAAATTGTCATTTAAGTAGTTTAAAAATGTGAACTTTTACTTTACCTTGAGTACATTTTTAGTGCTGTATCGGTACTTTTACTCCACTACTTTCCTTCAACCTGCGGTCACTACTTTAGTTTTTCTTGTCTGTGGAATTTAAAAAATCAGTCCTGTGATTCCTGTCCAATCAAATCGCACATAGAGTGTAAATTGCATCATAATGATCTACCTCAAGACATGGGCGATTTATAATTGCAGCAAACTGTTTGGAAGCATTAAAAGTGTCCAAGGTGATGTCCAAAATCTTTACACGCACTGACCCAGAGATTGTTTAGGTGCATGCCACTGATGAGAAGATGACAGATGTTTACTGTATGATGACTGAAATGACCTTAAACATTCAGCAGGCACAAGACGTCAACATGATGCCAGATTGACACTGTACCCCATTGTCGTGGGGACATTGCATTTTGTTTGGAAACGAAAGTCAGGTTGACATTAGAACCCAACGTCAGGCCAACGACAATGTCCAATGTAAAACCTAAAATCAACCAAATATCACTGTCTAATAATGTTACAGCTTGACGCTGTGTGGACGTTAACACTATGACGTCTATCTGGCGTTGGATTTTTATTTGCCATACCCGACAATTAAATGTCAGTATTTGACGTCAATATGGCGTTGGTTTAAGATGTTGAATTGACTTTTCAACACAACTTAAAATCAACCAAATAAAACGTTATTTCACATTGTTATTGGACATCAAAATAACGTTGTCCTTAGACACTGGCTAGACATAAAATTTTGGTCACCTGATGTCACGACCTAAATCTGACCGAATATTGACATCTTATAATGTTGTGTGCCTGCTGGGCAGTAACTAAATGCACTACAGAATGTTGCGTAATACTACTCATGAGTACTTTTGAAAGGTCTACTTTTTACTCCTACTTTGAGTAATATTTAAAACGTATACATTTACTCTACTTGCACAACCTTTGTAGGCAATTAATGGTCTTTTACTGGAGTATGATTTTTCCATAATTTTTTCCCCACTACATGCCAATGACAACCAGGGATGGTCCGTATTTATGATACATTTATTTAAAATATGTATTTCAAATGCAAAATAGTATTTTGCAACTTATATTTCTTGGGGTTTCTGAAAATGGCTTAATATTTTGTATCCAAATACTTTAGTGTATTGTATATTTGTATTTTTAAAATACTGTAAATTACTTTGTAAGAAGTCTACACGATGACATCATAAAATAAGCCCTCTGATTGGTGCTTTCTCAGTCATTTGCCTAAGCTTGAAATCAGAACAGAAAATTAACTAATATTGAAGGAGCTGTTCAATGTTTGGAGTATGAATGGGAATTATGCAACACACATAAAGAAAATAACAAACAACTGACATAAGTACTGTATGTTTAAGAGCAACTCTACAATCACTGAAAATAGTATACTGTGCAATGCTAAGACCAGTCGTATATTGTGGCAGTTTAGTGTACAATTCATCTGCATCTTTGCAAATGAGATGGAACAAAATATCCAAAAACAGGAATATGGAGCCTACAGCACATGATCATTCTCAGTCTCGGTGCTGCAGGTGGAAATGCAGAGGAAGTTCAGAAATAAAATAAAAAACACCTAAAGATGATGTACTAAGGGGGTAAACTGAGACTCTTCCAGTTAAAGTAGAACTGAAAAACACGTGGGAGAATGAGTATAACTGCACAAATAATAGTTTTAGATGGATTGCTGATGTAAACGCCTATAAACTAACACAGACAACATTTAGTCCTGCAGTGGCGATACATACAATACTTCATTGGCTGTTTCAAATGCCAGTAGGTGATCTGCAGGCTGTGCACTGTACAATTGCAAAAAAAAAACATGATTTATGGAAATGACTAAGGCTGGAGATTTAAGTAGTTTTCAGAAATCCTGTTTTACATTAAGTATTAAAGATTTCTACGGTGGCCGGGTGTGTGAAAAACTTTTACAAAGCTCGAGAAATTTACATTTTAGAAAACATTTTTACCTAGCATTAGACACAATTACATAGGAAAAACGATTTTACCAAAGATGAAACAATTACATTTTAGAAAACAGATGAACAAGACGCAAAACACTTTTACCAGTCCCAAAACAAATTTACAAAGACAGATTCTTTATGGAAAGGGAATGTACCAAACACCAGAAGTGACGCGGCGAAAGGCGTTGTTGTAAGCGCAGCAAATTCGTTTTGTGGAGTAAATAAACTTTATGGTGACTGAACATGCACTGTGGCCGAGGGACGTTTTGTGGCAAACACATGAGCAGCATGACGCACTATTGATTTACATGTGGTTGGTGTTTGGAGTTTCTATAGGACGTGGACCAGACGTAAACACCAGACATACTGCAGTAATATGTTCAATATACTTGCCGTGCGTTAAAGGATTTTAATGCACGACGTGGAGGCAAAGGAAGAAAGGCATTAAAATCCTTTAACGCATTAAAATCCTTTAATGCACGGCAAGCCATTGATTATCCCGCTTATTAGATGGTCATTTGCCAAGGTAGGCCTAAGTTTATGTGTTTCTACATGTTAGATTTTCTAGTCCCTCCGCTGAATCAGCTGTGACAGGCTGACAGACAGACAGAGACAAAGCGAGAGCATTTGCGTGCTGTTTATACCTGCTAATATTATTGAGATGTGATTTTATCAGTCCGATCACAGCTGGAGAAAAAAATACATTCCCAGTCACACCTGGAGTGTGTTTTCAGTCACACGTTTCTTTTGTCTACTTTCTACTGTTTCTCTGACGAGGGAGGATCTGTATAATAGCTTTTTTCCCTTAACATTACATTTAATACTGCGAAAGCTGGCCTACCTACAGTATAGCAGAATTTCTGCGTCTTACATTTCATAATAAAAATACAAATCTTACAAAAGGTACCACATCAATTAAATACAGATTTTCAAGTGTACTCTAGAGTCATTGAAGCAAAAAAACTCTATTTCAGAAATCTCTGCTGTTAAATATAGGTCAATTTTACATAATGAAAAGACATATCAGGACAGGTAGGAGAACATTCTGCTTTATTTATCTTCTTTAAAACAAAAGCAATCCACCAAACACGCAAGATCAGTGTAATATTACATTATTTACGCTCATAGATTAATTATGAACTTATCTCTGTGATTTGCCGATAAAACACACCTGAGAATAAATAATAGGTTCAAATGTTGGATTCACCAAAGATTAATTATATACCACATTTTAACAACAGAGATGGAAAGGATTAGATCCAGTGGCGGATCTCGAGATGGTCTGGCCGACATAAAGCTTCGCTTGGGGGGAGCCGTTCGCGGAGCTGCCGCTAACCGCCTGGAGCTTTTTTTAAAACATAAATATTAACATTTTTAAAAACACGCTTCTCTTACACACAAACTGCTGATTTGACTTTAAAATAACTACATTCTTGCTTGAAAAACTCTTAAAACTTGATTTTGTGGTATATTTTCCTAATTTTGCAGATTTCCCGTCCGCCATTAATAGCCCTCATCGGTTTCATGTGCAGCATATGCGAGTTGCTATGGTAACTGTAAAAGTTTGGGAGAAGCTAATTTATTTCGAACTGTGATCAAAACTGACTGGAACTACCTGTGCATTTCAACGAAAATAATGCACACACTCAAGCGAATCAGAATCAAGAATTTCAACAGACCATGGTATAAATATTATTAACATGTATATATTAATACAGCAAGTGTACATCAGTCCGTGTTAAGTTCAAACTTATTTTTCTGATGGTACATCAATTCTGATATTCTATTTTAGAGATATAGTACTATGTTCCAACTTATTTTCTGCATTACATGGTTTTAACAGTGATTAAAGATATTATCTTCAAGACAGGACTTTCTGCGTGGAATTGGAACAAATTTTATACTATCATCAAAGAGAAACAAAGATTTATGAATACCTCCTTTTGTACAGTATAGGTGAATGAGGTGGCAGAGAAACTGACTTAAACATGCTCAGAGAAACGCTGTTGCTGTTCAACATTGTTTACTTCACTCAGTCAGTTTAATGGTGAAGGGATTGATCCAGTATGCCTGTTGATAGAAGGTTTGTGAATAAATTTCATGCTTTCTTGTAAAAGCATTTTGAAGTATTTTCAAAATACAACATACAGTATTTTATCTTGATACTTTATTTTGCTGCTGTATTCTGTAGTTTATTTTGATACATGTAAATTTAAGGTATTTGGTATTTTATTTTAAAATACACTTCAATGTATTTTTTGCCCATCCCTGCTGACAACACTGGTGTCATGTGGACGAAAGGCCAAAACTATATTAATCTTTTGTGGATTGACTTACATATGTTGCCGTGTGAATGGGACCTTGGTCAGCATGCATTTTCCCTTAATGACCAACGTCTAGTAGGGCTATCATTGTAATTGGTTTAGTGGAAGTTGTCCCTGCTCTTATAAAGGCTACAATACTTATGTCCTTGGAGAACAGGAAGAACTTTTATCATGCCTTTCAGAATAACTGACAATCTCAGGACCTGATTGTGCCTCCTGGTATTTTACTACCTTTTGAAAGACAAGGATGTGCCTCAGTGTTGTTGAGGTTTGACAGACAGGACATAATGGATCTTCTCCAGTCCACTGGTTTAGTGAATTCCAGCTCCTGAATATTTCCATCTGCCAGGCTAGCTTGCTGCAGTGGTTATGTCACATGTATTTTGAAGTCCAGAAATCTATCAAAATGAACTTGGGGATCATAAAACTTGAATTTCAAAACATTAGTGCCGTCAAAACTAAAATAACACTGTAACAAGACATTTCATGAATAGTAATTATTTTTAGTAACTTCTTACACCCTTATTACTGTAATATGTTACAAGTAAGACACTGCATGTGAGTGCACCATATAACAGAGTCTAATGAAGCCCATTTGGCATTGTTATTGGATCTCCAGCAGCTGCTGCTATAATGCCAGCTTCCTGATCAGATTTGCCTCTTAGGACCTCCAAAGCCTGAGACACAAGGGAAAACTCAACGTGATTTACTGAACATGTGCTTATCTCTTCGGGGGTGGGTAGGCTTGAATGGAGATTTATGAATTTCTCTGTGAAATTGGTTTAGATGATCTAGGTAATGTTCCCACTGGTGGTGAGAAGGATGATCTTCAAAGTGGTATTCTGTACTCTATAACTCCGTTGCAATACTGCGCTACTGCCTACATAGACAGCTGCATCCACACAAAGATTTTGAATTCAATGGAACCTCACAGGAGACTGACAGAGGCTTCCTGCTTTGCTACTGTTCGGACGTCTTTCGCTACTGCTCCGCTCTCTGCACTCTTACGTTTATATTTTATACTCTAATTTTAACTTGAGCCTATCAGCACAGTGCTCAAACAACACAGCTTGAAGATCAACATTGAATCTACAAACTTTCTGGAATACAACTTTACCAACAAGAGGGGAATTATCGTCTAAACAATCCTCCCGCTACCAGCTGCTTACATTCCTGAGACGGGAAAACACGGCTGTGAAAATGCCTCTGGATCGGATAAATTCAGGATCTTTCTGCTGTAGTCAGTGCCACAGACTTCTACAAAAGATTGCTGTTCTTGAAACAAAGTTACTTGCGACCCGACCAGAACTGCCGGATCACAAAAGATCGCTTCACTGTGGACCGTCACAACATACAGCCGGTGAGTCCCGTAAATCTACTCCAGCTACTGTTTTAAGCCCAGAAAAACAGAGTGAAACTGTTGAAAATGAGATTGATAACCGATGGAATAAACAAGGTGCGAGACCAAAGGGTACTCGCGGGGTCAGATCATACGCTGCTGCATTAGCGTCCTCTACCCCAAATACAGCTCGGACTCAAATACAGCTTCAGAACAGATATGAAGTTTTGAGTAATATGGGTGAAGAATCTCCAAATGCAGTCAGACAGAGATCGCATGACTCAGCAGCTAATTCTTCACGGAGCAGAGGCTCAAGGCCGACCAGACAGCGGCTTTCTGCACCGATCGCACCTGAGATAAGAACACTAGTGGTAGGAGATTCAATAATCAGGAATTTCAGGAGCAAAGCTACAATGACTTACTGCTTCCCTCATGCAACGGTCTCCGATGTAAACAAAGAACTTGAAGAAATTCTGAAGAAGCACAAGACTGCGAAACGGATTATCATCCATGTGGGAAAGAATGATATTCGGAAGGAGCAGTCAGAACTGCTCAAGAAAGATTTCTGTCAACTCTTGGAAACAGTCGAAAGATTGAAAATTCAGCCGTTCATCAGTGGACCACTCCCTGCAAGAGGGACAAATATGTTTTCACAACTTCTTGGCCTAAATGTGTGGCTGCAGAAAACATGCAACAGGAAAGGACTGAATTACATTGACAACTTCAATCTCTTCTGGAACCAAAGACAACTGTTTACATCAGACGGCCTTCATCCAAACAAACTTGGTGCAAAGGTGCTAAAGGACAATATCTATTTCTCCCTTCATCATCCATCGGCTGTGTGTGTCACTGAACTCAACCCAAGTGACACACACACACCTAGCAAATGTCAGGATGACCACAGGACTTCAAATCAGCTCCTGAGTGCACTTGGGGCTGATGCATTACACAAGGACAGTGATAACGCCATGCAGCCAAAACAACCACTGTTGATAGAAACACTGCCGCCTGCGCCCTGCACACTGAGCCCAACACAGACTGACTGTGATACATCTGAACAGCAGCAAGTCTCAGTGTTCAACAATGATCCACAGGAAAACAGCCAGGAAAATATATTTCAGCAGCCAGAATCTCCAGACCCACAACCTCTGCCACCCCTGTCACCAGACACGCTCTCACTGTCACCTTGCTCGCCTCACTTGGACTTTTCTAAAAAGATGGAGGAGCTGGTGTTTGCTGGAACTAAGCTTTCACACTCCTTTGCAGCAAGCCCCCAGTTATCACCCAAAAAGCGGCGTGCTCCACAACCACCTCTGAGCCCACTTGGAAGAACTCTACGATCACACCGCCAGGGCTCAAACAGCGCCCCATCTTCAGCTGGTGAACACAACAGCTGTCGGTGATGTATGTCGGGTGCCTGCTTAGATAACAGTATCTTTATTAGATGTTTACAGAACAAGCAGGAACCCTGTGTGCCTGTAGCTTTCTCTACGCAGATATGTGTTTTATTACGGGACAGAAAACCAAAGGCCTCTTCAAGCCGTATAGCAAATCATTCAAATCTGGTGTCGATTAAATGTAGATCTGAGACTACTGTAGGGAAAACAGCTAAAACAGTTAAGTTAGCACTTTTAAACATCCGATCTCTTAATAATAAGTCACTTTTACTCAATGATTTTATCAGCACAAATTGCCTTGATTTTATGCTTTTAAATGAAACTTGGCTCGATGACAGTTGTAGCGCAGCAGTCCTGAATGAAGCAGCTCCTTTAAACTTTGATTATATGAGTGTTTGCAGAGTTAATAGGAGAGGTGGAGGCATCGCTGCCCTGTTTAAAGATGTTTATGAGTGTAAACAAGTGTCATTTGGTGATTATTTGTCCTTTGAATATCTGAGTATAGCACTAAAGGGTGCTCCATGTCACGGATTGGCCAGGCTCTCCCGGCACTCATCAACCCAGAGCA
>CAIGQQ010037491.1:193510-209701 GCA_903798035.1 Danio albolineatus | reverse complement strand
TCACCTATACGTTTCACTATCCTCAGATCTCCGTCTGCTTCATAACACTCCACGCATTTTACTGATCATTATCTACAGACCTCCAAAATATTCTCCAGCTTTTATTGATGATTTTACAGAGCTGTTATCAATAGTAACCTCTGAATTTGACTGTTTTACTATTGCTGGGGATTTTAATATCCACATTGATAATCCAGAAGTCAATGTTGCAAAAGAACTCATGACTGTTTTTAACACTTTTGATCTGACTCAGCATGTTCAAGGACCCACACACAATCGTGGACACACTCTTGATCTACTTATAACTAAGGGTTTACACATTTCATCGACTGTTGTTAAGGATGTGGCACTATCTGATCATTTCTGTATTTTCTTTGATGTATTGATCACTCCAGCCATTGAAGACAGATCTGTCTCTGTCAGAAAGAGATGCATAAATGAGAACACTAGTGAGCAGTTTATGAAGGCCATATCACTAACACCAAGCATATCTGCAGACTCTGTCGATTCTCTCCTTGATTTGTTTAACTCTAAAGTTAAGAATGTCATAGATGACATTGCTCCTGTTAAAGTCAGGAAGAGAACTGGCAGACAGAAAGGACCTTGGACAAGGTCAACATCTGTAAAGATGATGAAAAGACAATGCAGAAAAGCTGAGCGCATGTGGAGGAAGACGGAACTAGTAGTCCATTACAACATCTATAAAGACAGTCTTCATGCTTTTAATGTGGAACTAAACACTGCTAGGCAGACTTTCTTTTCAAGCCTTATAAACAGCAATATAGATCACACCCGCACCCTCTTTGCAACGGTAGAGAGACTCACAAACCCCCCTAGTAGGATTCCTAGTGAACTACTCTCTGAAAGCAAATGTAATGAGTTTGCTCATTTCTTTACTGATAAGATCAATAATATCAGAAAGGCAATCAGCTCATCCAATCAGCCAAGTTGTGTCGACGTCAGACAAGCTCAACCTCAACTTCAGAAATCAGACATTATGTCTGATTTCATGGAAATTGATGGTAAAATCTTAGAAGAGATTGTGCAAATTATGAGAACATCAACCTGCGATCTTGACACGCTCCCCACATCATTCTTCAAAACTGTGTTTAACTGTCTAGAAATGGATCTTCTGAAAGTGGTGAATGCTTCACTTCTCTCAGGGATTTTTCCAAACTCACTTAAAACTGCAGTAGTTAAACCCCTCTTGAAAAAGAGCAACCTGGATAACACCCTACTGAGCAACTACAGGCCAATCTCAAATCTCCCTTTCATTGGCAAAATTATTGAAAAAGTTGTTTTTAACCAGATTAACAGGTTCTTAAGCTTGAAGGGGTGTTTAGACAACTTTCAATCTGGTTTCAGAGCACATTACAGTACAGAGAGCGCACTTATAAAGATCATCAATGATATCCGCCTAAATACAGATTCAGGCAAACTAACAGTGCTGGTATTGCTCGATCTCAGTGCTGCATTCGACACTGTCGATCACAGCATACTTCTGGATAGGCTGGAAAACTGGGTTGGGCTGTCTGGGACGGTCCTCAAATGGTTCGGAACGTACCTTGAAGGGAGAGGTTACTATGTCAGTATAGGTGACCATAGGTCGAGGTGGACACCCATGACATGTGGAGTCCCACAAGGCTCAATTCTGGCACCTCTCCTGTTCAACCTTTATATGCTCCCTCTGAGCCAAATAATGAGAAAGAACCAAATCTCCTACCACAGCTATGCTGATGACACTCAGATCTACATAGCCTTACTGCCTAATGACTACAGCCCCATTGACACCCTCTGCCAATGCATTGATGAAATTAACAATTGGATGTGCCAAAACTTCCTTCAGTTAAATAAAGAGAAAACTGAAGTCATTACATTTGGGAACAAAGATGAGGTTCTCAAGGTGAATGCGTACCTTGGCTCTAAGGGTCATACAACAAAAAATAAGGTCAAGAATCTTGGTGTGACTCTGGAGTCAGATCTCAGTTTCAACAGTCATGTCAAAGCAGTAACTAAATCAGCTTACTATCATCTCAAAAACATTGCAAGAATTAGATGCTTTGTTTCCAGTGAAGACTTAGAGAAACTCGTTCATGCTTTTATCAGCAGCAGGGTGGATTACTGTAATGGGCTCCTCACTGGCCTTCCCAAAAAGACAGTCAGACAGTTGCAGCTCATCCAGAACGCTGCGGCCAGGATTCTGACCAGAACCAGGAAATCAGAGCACATCACACCTGTCCTCAGGTCTTTACACTGGCTCCCAGTTACATTCAGAATAGATTTTAAAGTATTATTACTTGTCTATAAATCACTAAATGGCCTAGGACCCCAATACATTACAGATATGCTCATTGAATATAAACCTAATAGATCACTCAGATCTTTAGGATCACATAAACTAGAAATTCCAAGAGTTCAGTCAAAGCAGGGTGAATCTGCATTCAGCTATTACGCCCCCCACTGCTGGAATCAGCTTCCAGAAATGATCAGATGTGCTCCAACATTAGGCACATTCAAATCAAGACTGAAAACACATCTGTTTAGCTGTGCCTTTACTGAATGAGCACTGTGCTACGTCCGACAGATCGCACTATTGTGTCTTTCGTTTCTTTTCTTTCTTTTATAACTTGTCTTAACTCATTTTAATCTGTTTTTATCTGTTTTTTTATTATTTGTTTTTATTTTCTTATACTTCAATTTTATTCCTGTTTATGTAAAGCACTTTGAATTGCCACTGTGTATGAAATGTGCTATATAAATAAACTTGCCTTGCCTTGCCTTGCCTTGATTTAAAATGCTTAACATATGCAGTACCTTCATGCATCCAATAGATTAGTTCATTAGCATCTCGCACCAAAAAAATCCACTTGACTATTCTTTAGCTATATTGAGTATTAAGACCAATGGAAAATGAAAAGTCACTATTTTCTAGGCTGATATGGCTAGGAACTATCGAATATAATTGCACCTACTGCAGCCATGGTACGACAGCAAAGTCCATTGATTATTATGCCAGAATATAGCCAAATCGACCTAAAAAAAAAATGTTTAAATTTCCAGCAGTTTTATTACACAATATAACTACAAAAGGGTCTAGTTTAAATAGTAAAATTGTTTTGTTTATGTATTTATTTATTTTTTGCAAGATACTAATATTCTAATCCGATTCCATAGATATTTACATTAGATGTCGCCTATGCTATTGTTGTCTATTGGAAGGAATGCGTCAGTAGGGCCGCCATTTTAGTACAAGGTAGCTCTCCTTTGAAATGAATATGGCACCAAAGTGCAGTGGAGGACTGGCTATCCAGAGCCAGAGCTATATACACATATTTACATATATCTATAATCGAGAGTTTTCCCCTGGTGGTCAATATGCAAATATTTTTTTAAATAACGAAAATTAGAATTTTACATCACTTTTCTACATCGATGGATGAGTGATATCATGGGCATTGCTGACAAAAAGAGTGTGTTTGTGTGCATGGAAATGTATTATCCACCCTCCCTGATAAATCTGATCTAATTCGTGTCCTAAAAACACCCCCTCTCCTGCTTTCACTTCTCATTCTAAGAGAGGGAGCGATTCGTTATGAATGAATCTCCTTTATGAACAACTTGTTCATAATGCAGACAATAATACAAGTTTCTAGCACCGCATCATTTTGTTGTCATATTTAATTTGCATTGTTATCTTGTTTTATTCAACAAAGCTCGCATATGCCTTGTATTTAGTGCGAGCTGATGCTGCGAACTTTGCCTTATGATTAGGGCAGTAAGAGTATTATGATACTTGTTTAGCACAAAGGTTCGTAACATAAAAAATGAAATCTTACTTATGAAATGTTCTGCCTTTATGCTTTGTTTTCTTCGTTACTACACCCGTACACAGCGCTAAAGTCCAGCATCTTCACATTGGCTTTAGTCTTGACAAGTGCGGTTGAAAGACATTTGTCCTGGGAGCACTGTACAAATGTGGCGGCACTATTGACGCACACTCAGGGTCTGTATGCGATATCTAGTGTATATATCTATGATCCGATTCTATGATCAATGCTAAGCTAAGCTAAGCTAATAGTGTCAGTATTCTGCTACTTCGGTCTTGTCAATTCTAGTTGCACGCTCTCGTCCTGGTGGTCTGCAGCATGCTGTGCATTCTCAGTGTCTCAGTCTAGTTGGTTTCGGTTGGAACTGGGATGGAACATGAACGTTGCATGAGTGAGTGCACGGTAAGTGTTTACATGTGCTCGTGTCTTGCGTTCTGTTAGTGTTGGTGTTGTGTTTAACACATGGTTCATGTTTACATTCGACACATGCTTTAGTGTTGTGTTTCATGTGAACACGCTGTTCATGAGTTCTCTCATTGGCTGCGTGTTCTAGTCCTGTTTTATGTGAGCACATGGTTTGTGTTGTGTCTTTGTACCATGTGCTCTCCAGTCTATTGTCCAGTCCCACCCACATTGTTATCCTATTATTTTTCATTATGCTCATCTGCCCTCTTTTCAGTTTATTGGTTTGCTTTCTCTATTGTCCCAGTGTGCTCTGTCCTGTGCTGGTCTGTCATTCTTCCTGAGTCATTGTTGGTCTACTTCATGTTTGTCATGCCAGCTGATCTTAAGAAACGTAAGTATTTAAGATTTTTAAAAGGAGTTGCAGCACCCAAGCCCACCCTTAAACCCAACTGTCATTGGTGATGCGCAAATCGTATGTTTGTAATTTTTTGTATTGTATTTATATAAATTGTAATTAGATCATACAAATTCAAATGAATTAGCCACTAAATCAAAAAGTTAAGAATTGCCATGAGATAGCGTTGGTCATGCCCAGCCCAGGCCAGCCTAGCCCTGCCAAGTCAAGTCTAGCCAGTTTGTCTAAACGCTGTTTTTCCCCTATTGGGTTGTTTAAGTTATTTTATTTAATAAAATATTTTATTTAAGTCTTTTATTTAATAAAAGTCCTTCACATGCAGCATTTGGGTCCTCGCATCCTCTCCTTCACCCCAAACCCTGACAAACAGTGCTCCCGCCAGACCGAAGATAGCTGAATGGATTCAAAAATGGTAAAACTCAACTGTGCAGTGTTGCCAACTATTTCCAATGAAAAGTACACTCTAAAAAAAAAAAGGTTCCTTGAGGTTCTATATAGAACCCTAGGGTTCTATACTTGGCCAGTAGAACCTTTTACCCAAAAAATGGTTCTATTTAGAACCCTTTGAGTGCAAAGAACCTTTTTGATTAAAATGGTTCTATAATTTCTGATTTATAACATACTTATATAGTAAAGATTATAAACTAATAATAAGCTATAACACAGAGAGACAACGCTTTTCGAGTCAAAACCTAATAAAATGACTGCTATGGTCAAAAACGTAATCAATGTATGATAGGATTTTTGTTTCATGCAGGTTTAATAATTTATTTTAAACTAATAATCATGATAACTTCACTCTTAAAAATGATGTGCTAAAAAAAACACAAAATATGTGTTAAACAGTTCGTAACACATCTTGTGTTGCTACAGACACATTGTGTGTTAATATTGTGCTTAGCTGTTTACACAATGGCTGTTAAAACCAAAATCCCTTTCTGTTTGGTTTTACTACATTTAAGCAGTACACATACTGTATAAAATGCACATTTATTTTACCTGTAGTCAAAGGGCGATGTCTACTGTATTTATGTAATTTAATTATCATGTTGGCAATATAAAATAAGTATTTGAGTATACCTGGGTGAAATGTACGCGCTGTGAACGTGCGCGCGCGCGCTAAGTGCATGCGCAGTGACGTTCATTTTCAACCATCGCTCCCACGGCCCTGTCGGATATGAAGCTCTCTGCCTCGGGTGAGTGAAATTAATTAGTACCAAAGTTGGAGGAGCTGAACACGCAGCGCCAGCTTTGGACTGGGAACTGACACCCTGAGGTGGATGGGTCACCCCCTCCCAATTACCAGACATACAGATCCATCACTCAATGCACGAAAAGTACAGTAGGTGGCGGTAATACTCCCAAGGAGTGAACGGCCAACAAACTAAAAAGAAGAAGAAGAAAGAAGAGTGAAATTAATTACAATTCGTCTACGACAGTCAATATTTTTCCACTTTGCTTAAGAATGTTTTGTGTTTGTTGTCCTAGAAGTTGTTTTTTCTACTATGTTGTCTGTGTATCGTACTACACGGGTGACCTATTAACTTTGTCGCAAGCTAGGTAAACAGTTAACCCATTTGGCGCGATTTTTGTAAACTTGTGTTTGCAGAATTGTTAATAACACGTATCAAGCGGAAGACTTAGCATAGGTTTGTTGTGATTTCGGTAGGAAAGTTAGCGTCACTTTATAATTGATGTGAACGTGAATGTTGAGTGTGTGAATGTGAACGTAAAGCCTCGGCGTCTCTGAACTCGAGGTAGCGTTATCTCACGCCGGAGACATTCTATAACGTTACGTAATCATAATGCTATTTAATGATGATGCCCTTGGACAGTAATTTGTGTATCAGTCCGAGACTTAAGGTTAGCTGGGTGCTGCGGACAGACAACAAATGGCGCCTTGGTGTGAGCAAATTCATAAAAAATGTCTAAATATGAAAACCTTTATTGTAATCAAACTTGCGCGCCATTTTGGGCCACCCGTCTAGTCACATACTATTCAAAATATGCTTTGTATTGTTGTACACTGCTACATGTATTTGTTTTTTCACTGTGCTGTGTATATATGGATTTCTTTCCCTTTTACTTAGATAAAGGAAGTCGAGGAACAAATTACAGTTACTATAACACTTCTACACAGAGCTCTTGCAACTGCTCATAGACGGAAAGGAAACATGGAGAAAACTATTCACAGTTGGCATGGAGCATGACAAATTTTAAATCTAATATATTACAAGCAACATCCCTGATTCATCAGAAAGAAGTGTGCATTCATTATGGGTAAATGAATAATGTCTTTCACTTTTAATATTATATAATAGTAAATATTTAAATAAATAAAATGTTTTTGTCATTTCTTAATGTCATTGAACAGATAAAACTCAGACTGGCACCACAAATAGATTGCTGACACTGCTTGAAGAAAATACAATCCTGAGAGAATACGAAGAGACAAAGACGCTGTCTATTTCCTTAAGAAAGGTTATTGATAAAGTTGCTGTCAATGACCTTGTAAAGAAACATGTGAGTGTTTTTTTTTAAGTCAATGTAAGCTGTATTTGTTTGCAAATTATTACATTAATTTAAATAGGAAATTATTGTTTTTTTTTTTGTTTTTTTTAAGGTAGACATTGAATTTTCCAAGCTTGCAGATGGGAAAGAGGATTTGTCAATCCAGAAACGGGAAAGGAACATAATTCCAAATCTCAAGGGAATAGTGTCCTTGATACTTATATAGTATGTGTCTCAGATACTTGCTGGAGAAGTCTGACAATCAGCATGATGGTATGAACTTCAGCCAAAATGTCTGTTGCCTGTGCACACTTTTGTAAACATAGTTTAAACAAGAAAACGTAATGTAAATTTTAATTTTCAATTTATGATAAAGTAATTATTACAAATACATATTAATTCATTTTAATAAATTTAATTCTTATTTTGCATGTGACCTGCATCTTCACTTCTTCAAGATGAGCTGTGTTACTCTATGCTGAAGATCCTCATTCATCTTCTTCCACCCACGGCATCTGGGAGAACTGTTGCTAGAAGTAAGTGCTGTGTGAAATCTGCTGTACTGTATCATACCTATGGTATGGTTTTTACTGTGTTAGCTTGTGATAAACAAAATTGTTTCTAATGCAGCAATTTTCTAATGGTTTTCATTGTTTCATTTCTAAAGGCTGGTACCAATGTTCCATCTTTGCTCACTGAATCCATGAAGGGGACCCTGAAGTCAGCTCAGCCACAGTTTGTTTCCATCAGTTCTTTAGGACATGGATGCCGGTATGTAATTGTCAAAGAATGACTCTTTTGCCTCTCTTCCTAATGTTGAAACCATGACCTCTGCTGTGGACAAACTTTTTACATTTTCTGGCTGTGTAATTTTCAGTATCTATCCTCTGTTTGAAATGAAAGATCAGGTGTTATTTATGAAGCACATACAAACATGCAGGCTAAATGTATTGTGAAATATTGAACCTTGTTAAATATAGGCTACATATGTATATATTGTGCTAAATAAGTTTAAAATTCATATTTTAATGTATATCTTGCTTTTCTTCAAATAGCCTGGAAACAACTGCGTCATAAATCTTGTGCTTGGTATGTATCATCGTTTTTAAATCTAAACAAACTGTATTTATTAAGTATGATGAAATGAATATTATAAAAGACTTTAACATTGTATTCATGATTACAGAAAGAGTAATTGGACCCATATTAAGTTCCCAACCTTGGTCTGCAGGACACAAGTAGCTTTGAAGAGGAAAGATCCCAGCTTAAAGAAGGACATGCGTTACATCCATAATTGTGGCACAATTATCATCAACAAGGACACCTGGTAAATATTGTATTTTATAACATGAATATGTCAGACTTGGTTGTGTACTGAAATAATATTTTTATCACAAAAATGTTCTATTACTTATTGCTGCTGTTTGTACAGTGAGAATATTAGGGTCATTGCTTATTTAAAAGTCCTGCAGAGAAAAAAATATGTATTGAAATAAAGTGTAAATTTGCCTACAGGATTTGTTGCAATGTCTGCAAAACAAATTTAAAAATGAAAGGATTTCAGTGGTGAGCTCATCAATCATCTCGCAAATGAAACAAAATAATGGGATGAAAAGGAAGTGAACTGTACTCTGAGGAACTTAACACAAGGTAAGTTCAGTTCAATACAGTTTATGTCAAAGGTAGATTAATTCTGTGATATAAATTCATATTTACACACTCTAAAATGCTGTCTTCCTACCTCAGATTGTGATGAACTTTGAATGCGACACCAGATACTCATAAGTCAAGAACCGAATGAAAGACCCTTTTCCAGAGTACAGATTATGGAGGGGTTTGCAGAACTAATGGAGCAGTTTTTTTTTCTTCTTGGAGTGCCAGAGCTTGTGAGTAAACACTGTTACATTGTGTGTTAAATAGTTTTGAGATCAATTTTAATGAACAAGTTTAATGAACTTTGAATTGCTGAAAATGTGTTATTTGGAAACTTACACATGAAGTAAACAAAATGTTTTTTTGGATTTAGGATGCTGAAAACTTGAAGTAAACAGAAACATCATTAAAACAAATAGCCCAAAAAAGGGAAGGAAAGAAGGAAGTGCTCCATGACAGTCTCATTGGACCAGCAGAGGAAACTGCAGAAGGTAACTACTCCCTATATTACATCCCATATCCTCCAAACACACACACACTTTAATATTGATTATAACTGTAATTCTATTTGATGACTTATGTTAAATGGTTAAAAGTACTCAACATTAAAATATTGTTTTACAGAAATCCAAAGGTCCTACACCAACCAGGATTCAACAGCTCTCCTGATTCCACCTACTGTAGGCTTGAAGTGTCAGTATACAACACTCACTCGCTACCCTTCGACTTCCTCATTTATCAGAGGCACCACAGTGGAGTGAATCACCAATTCATCTGCCCTTTCCAGCCACAACCCAGCACTTGGAAACACCCATATTCTCTTACATCTACACACATTCACTCACTATGGCCAATTCACCTATACCGTACACATGCTTTTGGACTGTGGGGTCAACCGAAGCACCCAGAAGAAACCCACAAGAAAACTGGGAGAACTTGGAAACTCCACACAGAAATGCCAACTGGCCCAGTCGGGACTCGAACCAGTGACCTGCTTGATGTGAGGTTAAAAATTATGTATAAAAATGGATGTTGTGATGACCAATACATACATGTACCATCCACTTTTTGAAATTGTAGTGTTATTTAATAGATGCATTGATATTGTTTTGTGTATTGTTTCCATCTGCATTGTGATATATTTCTCTTCCGTTTAGAGATGTGTGAAAGTTAAGCTCTGTATTTGCTCAAACAGTAAAAAAGCGTATAAAAGTGAAATCATTACAATTACAGTGTTGAATTCCATTAAACTGTTAAGGTAGATCTGCTGTCCAATGCAAAGTATGCAGAGGTGCAATTTTAAGTATTATTTAAAAAATATTTTGTATAATGGATTGAATAAATTTAAACAATTTGAATTGTCTGGATTGGTTTTATTTTTTATTCATTAATAAGTAGCAATAATTCATTAATAAATAAAAAGAACCCTTAAATGGTTCTAAATAGAACCATCTAACTTGAATTCAAAGAACCATTTGGGGTTCTATTTAATGAACCCTTAAAATGGTTCTATATAGAACCTTTTTGGGGTTCCATATATGAAGCGCTCGATAGAACCATTTTTGGTTCTATATAGAACCGTTTGTTTTAAGAGTGTAGCTAAAGCCTCTCTGAAAAGTAGCTAAATGTTGCCAGATGACGTCACGCACTTGTTTGCATATCAGTGACGTCATCACATAGTATCTGACAAGCATAAGTTCGTCATGTCTCTACTCTCTGAGGAGCCGTTTATATTATATTAAAATATTACATCCAGATGCTCAATAAATAGGTTTATATTAAAATATTCCTTTGTGTGATGACGTCATTGCGTAATCACAACTCAAAACTACATCTTTATCTTGTATACAAAATAATTAATGTTTTCTCAAATGGACTGGCCATCTCAGCATAAACATTATTTGAAATATGTCCATTTAGATTTGTATGAAAAATATAGTTGACTATTTATAAAATGCAAACACTCTTTAATAAGATTTTTTCCTTTTTAAATATAACACTGATAATGAACAGTTACATTCTTTTAAACAATCACAGCTTGTGTTATTACTCTTTTTAACTTGTGAAATGAACGCATTTGTGAAAGTGACAACAATTACAGCACTATTGGAATTTATCGCTACCTAAATTACCAACAATTATACATGTTAACAAAAAATAAACTAGCAGTTATGAAAAACAATCTGAGCTAGCAATTTACTCTACTGAGTGACGCCTGCAGTTAATCCTCTTTTGAGTAACTTTTTAAAAATTGCTAAAAGTAGCGAAATGAATGTTAAAAATTGTTAAAATTGTTGCTATAGGTGCTCTTTGAAAAAAAGGTTGCAAGAGTAGTATGAAAAGTTGCTAAGTCTTGCAACAAAATTGCTAAATTGGCAACACTGCAACTGTGTGATCCTAGGTGACTGCATTATCTATTGACAATAAAGGGGAGTGTTCCTTTAAGAGAGTTTGCATTAAAATTCTATTGTAATTATTAGCATTTCTTTAGTTAATTTTAGCAATTTTGTTTGTTGTGATTTAGTCATGACACATGTACTAGACACTCATCTGCTTTGAATCTAAACCAAATATACAATTCAGTTCTGCTTTTTTTGTCTGAAGGTGAATGTAATCTAAGATAGAATCAATCATCTAGCTTCACTGACACTCAAGCGAATGATTTGACCCAGAAGCTATAAAACACAGAGAGTGTCATTTTTCTCATTTCTATCTAAAACTGAGGTTGTTGGCCACAGTACTGCATTTATCCTTTAAAAAGTGTGGTAAGGTCTACAGTAAATGGCATTTATTGATTTATGTATTCCGTGCCTATTATTTAGCGCTATATTCAGCTATTGATTGTTTTTTGCAATTTTATCCTCTCCCCAAAGCTCGGTTTCTGTGCTTATAAATCTTGATGTTCTTCGACTGGTCGTTTTACAGACAACTGCAGATGGTTTTCCAGTTTCAGCCTGTTTCCCCATTGATCAATATCTGTGGTTTTGGTTTCCCTTAATCAATGTTGGACTGATTAGAACATGCATTAATCCTCTGGTCACACTGTTGCAGATGACCTGGTCTCTCTCATGAAGTGATAATCGGTGTGTGTGAACATTGAGATCATGACTTATTAAAGGTTTTACTCACCTTTTACTTGTTTCAAACTATGGAAGCCAATGAGTATGTTTACATGGACATCAATATCTCAGATCTTTTACACAATTAAGACTCTGATTAACATTCTACAATGTAAACAGAGATTTTATGGTTACGTTTATCCTGCTAAAGCTATAACCAAAATAAACACAAATAGATTTAAGGCATGCAAGTGTTCCTTTTTAGTAACATTACTGAAGCGCAGAATGGAGATGTAGACTCCTTTAATCAAACTATTACCATCATGTAGGACTTTCTGCCGCATTTTGGGCCAGAATACATACACAGTCCAGTGTAGTGGTCAGCAATGTGGTCAGATTGAAATATTGCGGAATGAAAGGACAGATGAGTCCTGTTAATGTGGAATTAACATCTGTTGTCTATTTGCATGAATTGCATGATAAATAAGCTGCAGTTGAAGCTGTCAAAAATATTAAATAATTTGCCTGAAATTACATATACGCAATATACAGAATATACACACAAACGAACTGTTGATTCTGAAGACTGATGATTTTGACGTGACAATCTGGAGGAAAGTGTTTGGTGACGTATAGATAATATTTAATCAACTATAACATATAGAGTGGGAACTCGAAAGGAACTTACTTAAACCAACTCATGAAAACATTTTAATTTAATCTTATTAGGGTCAGTAATTTGATTACTGATTTCCATGTAAACATAGTCGTTGCTTACAGCTTTCTTCATTAGTATTCAGTGGAAGAAAAAACTCTTAAAGGTTTGGAACCACTTGAAGGTGAGTAAATAGTCAGTAAATTATAATTTTTGGGTAAACTATCCCTTTAAAATGATCAGAATCAATTGTGTCAGAATCAGGTTTCTGTTACAGTAGGCTACATCTTCAAAGAACATGTTTGCACATTTTTAAAAAATATTTTATTTCAAAGTAAAATATGAATGCACAAACAAATGTGATATTTCAAGAGTTCACACTTAGCTATTGCGCGATACAATTTACAGATTTGGTATTATACCCCGGGAAAGAACGCTGAGCTCGGACATACTTGAGCTCAGGGCTCCCGCCTGGTCATGCAGCATGACAGGGGCTCTGAGATCAGGTAGGTCTCAAGAGCTCCCCTTAGTAAAGGAGGAACGAGGGAGATAAGGTGGATGGTGGGATTCTTTCTAAACAAAAATAATGCTGTGGTCACATTTGAGTTTGAGCATGCAAAATTCTGTCGTATGGCACTGCGAAAAGGGGCAAACAAGATGATTAGACATTTAAAAAGCAAGTGAGTTGGTCCATATAATAAATTTCTGTTCAGAGAGGTCATGTTTTGATCTTTGATTGGTCTTATGCAGACACGTGTTGCGATTTCGCAGGTCAAGAGTTCACCAAGCTTGAACTTTACACTGCAGCGAACTGCGAAACTTGACCACACGAGCTTGCGTTTCCGGTCTGATACATTTGAGTACGTATGAATGGAAGTCTTGGAGGAGAAAAGTCCAGTGTGACCGCGGCTTATGGAAGGTACGTAGGATGAATGGGTTTACTTATTGGAGGCTAGAATTCATCTGATTGGTCTAGCAATGATATCTGATTGGACTAGCAATAATTATTTATGCGAAACCAGCCGCGATCAATCATATCACATGCTCGAAATTATACGAAATTAGTATATAAAACTTAATTTATTGTTATATCTGACATGGGTATAACAATTTAAAAAAACACCTTCTAAATCTAACAACAGCATATTTTTCACAGTGTGTCAATGCTATGACCCCAAGGGAGAAGCCAAGATGAAGGATTCCCTCAAGAGTGCTGTAAAATGTCATTTGAGCTCAAAAAGCCTGCTAGATATTACATCTCTGAAGTGAACTGTGTCCACAGATTGTAATCATACGTTTCAACTTAAACCTTAAATAACCTTATTCATTGTTCTAAATTAATCTTATTCAACTGTAACCCATAAGTTCTCCATAACAAAAATATTTTAGATAACCACTAAATCCCCAAGTTTGTTGTGTTGCACTTGATTTATAGATTGTGGTTTTTGCTATCACTTAATAAATGCACTGCATCCAGCTTGTGGCCTGATATTTGTAATGTATAAAAATAGGTGTCTTTGTCTTTGCCCGGTCCGGATGATATAGCCTCTCAGTGACTAAAATAGAGAAGACAATCCATTTTCAGAGTGTGATCTTTATCTGCATCCCTCTGTCACTATGATGGCCTCACAGAAAGGGACAGAAAATAAAGCTGATGGATAAACACTGAGAAAATCAGTGGTCACATTTCATCCCAAAATAATAGTAAAACAAAGTAATAATTAGAAATCAGATTTATATTGTATTATATTATTCATTCATTCATTTTCTTGTCAGCTTAGTCCCTTTATTAATCCAGGGTCGCCACAGTGGAATGAACCGTCAACTTATCCAGCATGTTTTTTACGCAGCAGATGCCCTTCCAGCTGCAACCCATCTCTGGGAAACATCCATACACTCTAATGCACACTCATACACTACGGACAATTTAGCCTACCCAATTCACCTATACCACATGTCTTTGGACTTGTGGGGGAAACCGGAGCACCCGGAGGAAACCCACGCAACCACGGGGAGAACATGCAAACTCCACACAGAAATGCCAACTGACCGAGCCGGGGCTCGAACCAGCGACCTTCTTCCTGTGAGGCGAACGTGCTACTCACTACGCCACCGTGGCGCCCTATATTATATTATATTATATTATATTATGTTATGTTATGTTATGTTATATTATATTATATTATATTATATTATATTATATTATATTATATTATATAATATGTTCAATAAACAATGATAATATACTCTGAATGTGTGCTGCGATACTAATAAAATTATTATCATAAAATCATATGCCCAGAGACCGCAATGTTTAAGTTTTAAAACTTAAATATGTTATTAATAAATAGTGTTCACAAATGGCTGTTAAGTAATCTCTAATGAAATGAGCTGTGTTTTGTTAAATGAAAATTATCATAGAACTGTTGACCTGAAACTTATAAATGTTACACCCAATTACTAACCATTCTATGTTGGGAAAAGTGTATTTTTCATCATCTTAATGCCAGAAACAGGAAATATGTCCCATCAGACTAAAAGAGATAAACAGTATCCCTTCAGGGGATGAAATATGAACAACGGCTTAATGGTAACAAAAGCAGAGACATGGAAATCCATACTAGCAAATGGTACTCTAATTACTTTATTATATTATATTATATTATATTATATTATATTATATTATATTATATTATGTTATGTTATGTTATGTTATGTTATGTTATATTATATTATATTATATTATATTAAACGCAAAACAGTGGTAAAATACACTCAATGTGTGCTTCAATATCACAAATAAAAAAAGCATTATTATTATCTTCATAATGAAATTTCATATTTTACAAATTGTTACACATACCTAGAGACATCAGTGTTTACATAACATTTTAAAATCTTAACTATGTTATGAATTAATAGTCAGTGTTTCATTAAAAAGAATTAAACCAATTACTAACCATTCTATGTGGAGAAAAATCATAAAATGTATTTTTATGTGGAAGTTAAAAGTCTTACTTCACTGTAACATCAGAAACAGGAAATACATCCCATCAGATTAGAAGAGATAAAAAGTATCCCTTCAGGGGATGAAATATGAATAACCAGTTAATGATAACAAAAGCAGGACATGGAAATCCACATTGGCAAACAGCACACAAATTATTATATTATATTATATTATATTATATTATATTATATTATATTATATTATATTATATTATATTATATTATTATATTATATTATATTCATTCATTCATTCATTATCTTTTCGGCTTAGTCCCTTTATTAATCCGGGGTCGCCACAGCGGAATGAACCGCCAACTTATCCAGCATTTGTTTCACACAGCAGATGCCCTTCCAGCTGCAACCCATCTCTGGGAAACATCCATACACACTCACTCACAAACACACACTATGGACAATTTAGCTCACCCAATTCACCTATACCGCATGTCTTTGGACTGTGGGGGAAACCGGAGCAACTGGAGGAATCCCACGCAACCACGGGGAGAACATGCAAACTCCACACAGAAATGCCAACTGGCCCAGCCGAGGCTCGAACCAGCGACATTCTTGCTGTGAGTCGATCATGCTACACTACGCCACTGTGGCGCCTATATTATATTATATTATATTATATTATATTATATTATATTATATTA
>CAIGQQ010037491.1:171350-193110 GCA_903798035.1 Danio albolineatus | reverse complement strand
CTCATTCATTCATTTTCTTTTCTGCTTAGTCCCTTTATTAATCTGGGGTCGCCACAGCAGAATGAAGCATATGTTTTACGCAGCGGATGCCCTTCCAGCTGCAACCCATCTCTGGGAAACATTCATACACACTCATTCACACTCATACACTATGGAAAATTTAGCCTACCCAATTCACCTGTACTGCATATCTTTGGACTTTTGGGGGAAACCGAAGCACCAGGAGGAAACCCACGCGACTACATGGAGAACATGCAAACTCCACACAGAAATGCCAACTGACCCAGCCTAGGCTCAAACCAGCGACATTCTTGCTGTGAGTCGATCATGCTACACTACGCCACTGTGGCGGCCATAAATATTCTCTATAAGGATTTTGTATATAATCTTTCCTTTCTCTTTATTGTGAGTTGAATTATGACCCAGGCATGTTCTTGGCAGGTTTTGTGAGATCTCAGTCTCACCCAGGCACAGATGTTTGCTGTGGCGTTGAGCCAAGGTCAGAGTCACTCACCTATAGCAGAGCACAGGACAGCAGAGCAGACCAGCGGGAGGAGAGCTCTGACCAAGCTGAGAGCTGTTACCATGATACCATCAGCGGCAGCAAAACCAGAGAAGAATATCTGCAAACAGCCATAATAACACATAAATACATGCCAATCTGCTACTGATCATTCACAAGCACATAAAACATGTATGTAGTAGCAGAGAAAACACATCCACCTGCATGCAGCATCTTCTGCACATTTTATCATGTGTGACCACAAATACATAAACTATAATCAGACAAGAATATCACTATAAATCCAGCATCATCCACACCTTTACACGAGCAGACAAAGCATGAATCTCTCCACCTGTCTGCTGAGATTACACACACATTCATCAGTCTGCAAACACCCTTTGTCTCTCTCCAATTCTCTCCCTTGCTCCTTTCTTTATATTTCCTTACCGGATTATGGACTGGAAGAGAGCGGAATCTTCAGAATTTCTGTTTTCCATTTGGTTGTCGTGTGCTCATGACAATCATCATGTGTGTGGCTGCTTACACACATACAACCGTCATGGTCTCCTGCTCCTCCTCCTCCTCCACCTCCTCCTCCTCCAGAAAGACAGATCCACCCCTCCTTGCATTTTCCCGCACAGAAGAAAACAGCCAATCATAGCCAAGAATCCCCTATTATCTTGTAAAGTCTGCCCCCTCCTGTTTAAAACATGCACACATGCTAATGACCAAACAGCAGATGTCTTCAACCTTTTTTTTTTGACAGTGAACATTTCTTGATAAAGAACAACATAAATGACAACACAAATTGTAATTCTGACAGCATTATGACTTCTGCTCTAAACAAAACACACCATACAGTATATAGATTTATCATATTAATTTATTTATAATATTAAATCAACATGAAAATTGACCCTATTTGCTTAAAGCACTTGTCCTTGTAACAATGTGAAGGATTCATGTCTTGGTCTTTATTTTTTGGTAATCAGAAAATAATAACTTTGCTTTTTCCATTATCATCACAGTCTGTAAAAAATATTTATTAATGAGTTCCTATAGACAAATTACCAACCCATGTCACACATAACGTCACAAGGGTCCCCAGTTGATGGGTTGCAATAGCAAACATGTTGTGTTGTACAGTAGGATGCTAAAAGGGAGCTGAATGGAGTGATGACCTAATTAAAAATGCTCAACTCTGCAGTTCTAATTTCATATCAGGTAAGTTCACGCTATGCCAAATTATACGCATTACTCATTTTTGATTGCAGCAATGATTTCAGCAAGAACAGTTAAATATGGTGAATTTAACTGCGGAGTGCTTAGAATGAAATGTAAACATGTATGTTCACATACCCTGTCATACAGGTGCAGTTCGCTGTCAGAATGCAGTTGTTTTGCTTGTTGATGATTAACCACGCCTTGTACAGCTCCGTCTACTATCCTTGTCTTTGGCTAGGCAGAATCTTGTTTTTCAACACTACATAGTTTTGAATCTTGTAATCATGGAGCATTATTTCTTGCACATGACCACACAGAACAAAATTGTAGGCATCCAAAGCCTTTAACTTCTCTCTTGTACAATCACTTGGAGTTTCAATGATAGTTGTATATTTCGGGCTGGATGCTGGCCATTTTGTCTTGTCCATTGGGAGGGTGCTGCTATCACAAATGGTCCTGTCAGACGGACGCCGCTCACTTTAACGTTAATTTTGCAGAAAAACTGTGCTTATCACTGGGTGACAAGCTGTTATAATATGCTGAAAGCATTATGTAAATAATGTGTATAATATGTAATCAATATAACTTATTTCTAAGACAACAACAAACTCTGTACCGCATCGGATGTCATTCCCTCGCTGTAAATGCTAGCGCTCCCGGTTTTTGTCTGCCACCTCCCTGCGCACGCATCCTGAATGTTTACAAACATAGTAATTTGTCTATATACACATGATAAAGTGTGTTATAAAATGTAACAAATTAATATAAATTGATTATTAAAGGGATAGTGAAAATTGTCAATTATACTCACCCTCATCTGAGGTTGGGCAGGACCTTTCTTGAAGCTGAAGATGAGGAGTTGATTAATGAGGAAGAACTGCGCGGAACCAGCGGGGAAGCGAGAAGCAAAAAATCAGACCAAGGTGGACCAGGTTGGACCAGAAAATCAGTCAGTGTGTAGTGTGACCACCATTTGCTTCACACAGTGAAACAGATCTCCTCATCTCTGGTGAGTATGCTGGTCGTGCAAGAACTGGGATGCTTTCAACTTCCATGAATTGTGTACATATCCTTGCAACACGGGCCGTGCAATATTATGCTTCATACACTCCAGTGACTTTGTAGCTGCCTGCCACTCTTGGTGGCGATCTGCTGCAAATGCAGGTCTGTGTAGGTCTACAGCACAGAGAATACAACAGCGTACTCATACAGTACATAGTGTGAATGAGGCTTTATGCTGCAACATGAGGTGATGTTCGTAGGTAAATGGCATATCTGCCCTGTACAGTGAAAACCGTGATTCCGCACCTCTTACAGTGGCTTTTTATTGTGGCCAGCCTAAGCCACACCTGTGCAATAATCATGCTAATTAATCAGCATCTTGATAGGCCACACCTTTGAGGCGCATGGATTATCCAACACAATCTCACAGCAATTTGTAACTTTTTGATTTAGTGGCTAATTAGTATAAATTCATACAATCTCATTTGTACAATTTAGTACTATTTGCTCATCGCCCAGTGACGACTGTGCTTAGGAGTGGAGTTTGGTGCCACACCTCCTTTTTAAAATAGTAAATTTTCATGTGACTGAACTTGTACAAATTTGTACAAATTAACCACTAAATGAACAAAACGTAAAATAGTTACGGTTCCTTGTGAGATTGCCGGCAGCTAGCTCTCTGCAACTCTCACATGGTCGCCCACTGAAGCTAAGCAGTGCTGCGCCTGGTCAGTACCTGGATGCGAGACCACATGGGAAAGCTGGGTTGCTGCCGGAAGTGGTGTTAATGAGGCCAGCAGGGGGCGCCCAACCTGCGGTCTGTGTGGGCCCTAATGCCCCAGTATAGTGAAGGGGACTCTATACTGCTCAGTGAGCGCCGTCTTTCGGATGAGACGTTAAACCGAGCTCCTGACTCTCTGTGGTCGTTAAAAATCCCAGGATGTCCTTCGAAAAAGAGTAGGAGTTTAACCCCGGCATCCTGGCCAAATCTGCCCATTGGCCTCTGTCCATCTTGGCCTCCTAACCATCCCCATATCCTAATTGGCTTCATCACTCTGTCTCCTCTCCACCAATCAGCTGGTGTGTGGTGTGCGGTCTGGCGCAAAAAATGGCTGCCGTCGCGTCATCCAGGTGGATGCTGCACACTGGTGGTGGATGAGGAGATCCCCCCCATTGTGTAAAGCGCTTTGAGTGCCCAGAAAAGCGCTATATAAATGTAAGGAATTATGATTATTATTATTATCAGGCGGACTATCACATCAAAGGACAAGTGAAAGATTTAGAAAAAAAAAATGTTTTAGATCTTTGAGATCATGAAGAATTGGAGCGAAACAAGATTTTTTGCATTTATAGATTTTTTAAAATGTATAATAAAAGTGAATAATAATTATTATGTGAACAAGTAAATATAAAATTTCTATATATGCCAACTTATTTAACCCTAACCTACCAGTCTACCATTGTTGGGAAAAGTTACTTTAGAACGGAATGCATTACAATATTTATGTTACACGTCAAAAAAGTTACTATATTACTTAATTACTTTTTATGGTGAGTAATGTGTTACGTGACCTTATGTTACGTTACCTCGTAAACAGCGAGTTGTTTTATTTCATACCTGCCTGGGTCTTGTTTTTTTTTTTTTTTTTTTTTTTTTTTTAGAACTTGCTGGGCAGGGACGTGCAGAGACCTTTTAAGGGGCAGTGGCTCAAGTGGAAAAAAGGACACTTTTTAATAAATAATAATAATAATTGTACCTTAATAAATAAAATATGTTAAAAGATATTTCACCTTAAATACACCATATACTCACCCTTAAAAGGACAGTTCATTCAAAACTGAACATTCTGTCATCCTTTACTCACCTTGTACTTGTTCCAAATCTTTTTGACTTTTTTTTTTCTGCGGAACGCACAAAATAATATTTTGAAGAAAGCAGGAAACCAATAACCATAGAAGAATGACGGATGCATTTACATCAATTTTGTTGATCATAGCGTGCTGCTGTTACAGAGGTCAGCTAGTAACACCTGTTTTACGCAGAGTCTGCAGTGTGTGTATGGGTCAGACTGTAAAGCTATGGCCCAGATGCAGTCCGTGTGCAGTGCGGATGCAGGTGTTGGCATCATCGCTGTTAGACATTACTCCACTGTTGACAACTTGGCTTTTGAGTACACCGTAACAACGTAAATAGCGCCCTCATTAGATCGTTCGCCACACATGTGGTTGTACTTTCCAAATCGCCGGTTCGAGGCTCACTTGGAGCGAGTAGACTAAAACCAAGATATACTTTAAATTTTAGTTTTTTTATTGTTTGACAGGGAAAGTTGCCATTAAATAGAACACAAATTAACTTATTCATATATTATATTATTATTAGTATTAAAAAATATGTATATATTATTTCCAGGAAAAAGGGCACTTTCTCTGGATGAGAAGAAAAGGGCAGGGCCTCAAGCACCCAAAGCCCCCCCCCTCTGCACGTGCCTGTTGCAGGGTATTTTTCTCTGCGTTTAATGGCACACTGGATAACCTACAACTTCATTTACCTTAAAAAAAATAATAATAATAATAAAAAAAATTGAATTATGATAATTTCTGAAAACTTTGTGATGCTATACATACATGCTATATATACACGTTTAAAGCAGTGTGTTTTTGATACTTTTGTATTTTTGTCCATTTAGTTCAGCAAAATCACTGTCTATTAAGACTGTTCAACACAATCTGACAGCAATTCTTAACTTTTTGTTTTAGTGGCTAACTCGTATATTTCACATTATTTTGTACAGTTTAGTATGATTTGCTTATCCCCCAATGACAATTGGGTTTAGGGGTAAGGTTTGATGCCATGCCTCCTTGTAAAAATCAGGAAGGAACTCATATGAATTTGTACGAATTAGCCACTAAACTAACAAAACTTAAAATAGTTTTCTGGTGAAATCAGGCTGGACAATCCCTTTTTTTTTCATATGTTTTTAATAATGTGAATACTTCATTATGTAATTGAGTGTGATTCAACGTGATTGCATTTATTTTAATTCAGACATTTTTTTTAAAAAGTGTATTAATTAATCTAAAATATAACTCAAGTTACATTTCTTAAAAAAAAGTAACTCACTTAATTTAACTTACTTAATTTTACAAAGTAATGCATTACTTTACTCGCTAACTAGAAAAGTAATATTATTACATAACTCGCGTTACTTTTAATGCGTTGCCCACAACACTGCAGTCTACAAATACCATAGTAAAGTTAGTTGACATGTAGTTGCAAAAGTTAAATACTGGATATACTGTAGTAAAGTCCATAAAATGATACCATACCATAATAATAATAATAATAATAATAATAATAATAATAATAATTTTAAGGTGACTTCTGCACAATTTTATACTTGAGGGCAGTGAATAAAATAAAAAATAAAGCTTTGACAAATGACAATGTCCCAGAAGAATGCCAGCTAATAAGATCTTGCATGTAATCCTATAAAGTCTAATGAAAGAAGCATTTCAATCACAATGAAATAAAGTTTCATTTTATGGGAAAATAAGTCATATTTTCCCATAATAAACTGAAATTACAAGGCCGCTTGATAAAACACTTGCATGCTTGTTTGATATTCAGTGGAAGTTTTCGTTTAGTTTCCACAGCTTGTTATAGCAAGCTAAAATAAACTGAATGTGGTCAGAGCTGTTATACGAGCAGACGCAGAACTGTGCTCTGTTATAGTTTCGCATCTTCTTATACGGCATTTGTATTATGTAAAAGGGTTAACCTCTTAAAGACGCTGATATGGTTAAGGTTAAATACAGCTTAGGTGTGTGATAGCGGTTCCCGCAAAGGAAATAATTATTATTAATTCTAAATGGGGTTTATCTGAAAATGTGAACATGCAGAAAGCTTTCTGAGAATATTAGGTTCAGGGTAAAGTTTTGAAATGTATGTATATACACAAATATAGTTGTTCATACTTTTTGATTTCACACAGGGATCTTGTGTTTTTGATGGGATTTTTATTTCATTTTTTTTTAGTTTGTTAGTTATTTCACATGATGTGTGCTAAAATATTAAGCGTACATTTGTAATAGCCATTATTCAGAAACACTTTAACACACTGCTACCGAAACATTTAGCAAACTTTCCGTCGGGTATCATTTTAAAAAGTCTGCTGAAGTGGACACATGGCATGATGAAAACTTTTTTTTTTTTCTAATTTTCATACGGAGTATGAAACAAACAGATTATATAATCTGCCGGCGATCAATTCAGTAGATAAAAAAACAATTAAATACAGTCTGAACTATTTAATATATCTTCACATTCAAATCATTTTTATTGTAACATTCTTTGTTACATACTGGAACAACGCGCTGTATTTTCGCATTGTGTATTCTAAAACTGCACACTGTATGTTACTTTAACAAAATGTATACATAAACTTTGTTTTATAAATTCTGAGAGCTGCTGATTGTTTCATTTACAGTAAAATTTTACAGGAGATGGTCAACAGATGGTCATCGGATCAGTCGATTTAAAACTAAAAAATCAAACATGACAATTAACAAATAATATACAAATATAAAATAGGGTAATTAAGCATATTATAATCAAACATGACAATTAACAAGTAATAGTCCAATACAAAAGGAAGCTTATAAAGCATAATAAAATTGATCCACACTCAAGAAACAAGGGTAGCACTTTATAATAACTACACAATATTAATCATCTATTAAGCATTAACAAACAGTTCATTCCTTATCTGTTAAGCATTAACTCTGCATTAATAGACATTAGTAAGCTGTTTATAAATACACCTACAAATGCTGAATTCTTGACTTTAAAGCACATTTATAATGTACTTAATGATTGTATTTTTATACTTTGTTAATGATTATGTTTTCATAAATGCACTATTGTATTATTTACAAACCAATTATTTAAGAGTAGTTGGTGCTGTTTTTAAGATCATTCAGAATGCATAAGTAAATGATTAATAAACTATGGAAATTTACACTAATACTGTATATCTTCTAATTCAGGCATATATTAATAGTTCATTTGTATGTTAACTTTACTAACTCAACTTCATCCAGTTCTGTGACCCAATCTAAAGTGAGGACTATGCTTTATAAATCCCTTATAAATAACAATTAAATGCTCAGTTATATTCTAAACAGGGAGCAAGAAAACAAATGACATTTCTATACATATGAAGATACAGAAATGAAACCGTATCAAATGTAAAATAAATCTTTTGTAAAATAAAATTGTGCAGTTTAAACTTTGCTAAATAGTGTCGCTTAGAAATGTTATATCATAATGTATTGTTTATGCAAGTTTATTTAATTGTATTTATTTCTAATTGTATTTTAAAACTCCTGTTATTTGGCAATGTTTAAACTTTACAGTAATTTTATTTTTTAGATACGATTGCAAATATTTATTGTTCATTTGATACTGAGCTTTTAATAGTCATTTATAAGGAATTTTTAAATCATAAATACTGTAGTCCTCACTTTAGATCAGGTCACTAAACAGGATGAAGTTGAATCAATAAAGCATTTATTAACATACATAGTAACCATTACTACATGCCTGAATAATACAATATATAAATGTTGATTTCAATAGTTTATAATTGTTTACTTACTCATGGTTCCCCTTCATATGGGAACTCCGACGTGTGTCTGAATCTCAGACAATGGGAGTTGCTAGACGACCAATCGTTCTGAAGATCAAGAAAACGGGCCAATGAAATGCCAATTGCATTGGCGGAGCTTTGCTCCACAGCTGAACCTGATGAGCTCGTTAGGGCTATATCAGTCAGCTGCGGAGGAGCTCCTTCAGAATTGTTGCTTCAGACCCGATCGAGACTGAAGAACCCTTCTGCTAAAAGCTGACTTCCAAACTAGAAGAAAGCCCTACCTTCACCAGTGCGGAAGAAGAGGCTAGAGCGGCGGTTGAGCTGGGTTTCCTGTCCCCTCTGCGTTTCGCTGGTGACATAAAAAAGCAGTTTTCTACAAGAGCAGAATTCCCTAAGAGAGCACACGGTTGTGTAGCGCGTCTTTTTAAAGATGACGTTCCGACCGTGCGTTTCTAGATGTGGTGGTTTCCTCGCTCCGGATGACAGGCACGAGTATTGTGTCACATGTCTGGGGGTCCAGCATGTTGATGTGGTGCTCGCGGACAGTTTTTGCCCGCACTGCGATAGCTTGACTGTTGCGCAACTGAGGTCGTGGCGAGCCCTTGCATTAGGGCGAGTCACCCCTGCTGCTCCCCGCCAAGCGGTTAGCACACGGGCAGGCCAGAGGGTTACAGTGGGGGCTAATCCGTCGCCTCCGGGCCCGCGGACCCCTCGCTTCTCTTCAGTGCGCTCTGTTTCTGCTTCGAGTGAGGGTGCTGGTCCATCCTCCGGGCTGGCCGCGCTCTCATTAGATGACACCGGAGACGTGATGTCCATCACTGCATCGGAGGGCGGGTTGACATGCTCCGATGATGATCCAGAGCCCCTCCGGGGTTGTCAGCGCGGTCTCGGATTTAGAATCGGACATGTTGGCCGTGTTATTCCGGGCTGCTTCGGCCGTAGGACTTGAGATGGCTTGTCCCCCAGAACCGCGGCCGAACCGCTTAGATGGGTGTTACGTGGGGAGAAAGAAGGCGAGACCTTCCAGACCCCCCGTTCCCTTCTTCCCGGAAATACACAGTGAGCTCACGCAGGCATGGAGGGCACCTTTCTCTGCCCGGTCCTCGTGCGCTCCCACTCTCACCACTCTTGACGGCGGACTGGCCCGAGGATATGAGGCGATTCCCCAGATAGAGCGCGCTATTGCGGTCAATCTATGCCCTCAAGGCCCCTCTGCTTGGAGAGGTCCACCCAAAATCCCCTCCAAAGGGTGCAGGTTATCTGACTCTCTCACGGCCAGAGCCTACACTGCTGCGGGCCAGGCCGCGTCCGCTCTGCATGCTATGGCCACCTATCAACGCTACCAAGCCGAGAAGCTGGCCGAGATGCAGGAGAGTGGTTTCTTCCCCAGGATTGATGCATGAGCTCCGCACGGCAACCGATTATGCTCTCATGACCACCAAATCGGCTGCTCGTGCCCTGGGTAAGACTGCCCTGGGCGCCGTTAAGTCCGGTAAACAGACCGCGAAGCGTCCCTGAGACAGGCCATCCGGAGAAGAGGGGACCTGCTCTTTCCTCGGTGGGGGGCCTAGGACTACAACATCTACAGTCAGTAACATCGACTTTGAAAACTCCGCTGACGGCCTCCGGGCTGGCGGCGACCAAATTTTCAATAAAAAAGCAGTTTCCTCTCTCTCCGGATGCGCAAACCCGAGCACTGTCAGTCTGGGACGCTCCGCCTTCCAGCTCGCAGTGCCGGGCCCATTCGCCACAGACCATCAGAGTGCAGCAGAACGGACTCCTTTCTCTCACTCCGGCCTCACCGCGGGATCCAGGGAGGAAGGTAAGAAACATTCTCTTATTTTCAGCTCTTCCTCGGGACGCACAGCTTCTCGGGGCGAGCACTTCCTTCCCGAGCTGCCCCTCCTCTGGCATGTCAATGATCACTCCGATGGTGCCATTAGCACGTGCCCTGCCGGCTTGGTTAGCGCTGCCCGGCGTGTCGCGGTGGCTCATACGGACGGTCAGACTCGGTTATGCGATTCAATTTGCCGTTCGCCCTCCCAAATTCACGGGCATTCACTCTACACGGGTCACTCCCGAGAGTTCCCCTGTCTTGCGAGAGGAGATTGCTGCCCTCCTGGCAAAGGGTGCAATCGAGCGGGTCCCTCCAACCGAGATGAGGTCCGGGTTTTACAGGCCGTATTTCATCGTGCCCAAAAAGAGCAGGGAGTTAAGACCAATCCTAGATCTGCGCAGACTGAATCGCCATCTGCACAAGATGCCGTTCAGGATGCTCACGCAGAATCACTTGCTTTGCAGCGTCCGTCCTCGGGATTGGTTTGCAGCTATAGACCTGAAGGACGCGTATTTTCATGTCTCCATCCTTCCACGCCACCGCCCATTCCTCCGGTTTGCGTTCGAGGGACGAGCATGGAAGTACAAAGTCCTCCCCTTCGGGCTCTCTCTGTCCCTGCGGGTTTTCACCAAGCTCGCGGAGGGTGCCCTCATGCCTCTCCGGCTCTCGGGCATTCGCATCCTCAATTATCTCGACGATTGGCTTATTATAGCCTTGTCTCGGGATCAATTGATTATGCACAGGGACAAAGTGCTTCGGCACCTCGACCAGTTGGGGTTTCGGGTCAACCGAGAGAAGAGCAAACTTTGCCCCGCGTAGAGGATCTCTTACCTTGGGCTGGAGCTGGATTTGATCGCTATGGTAGCGCGCCTCTCAGAGGAGCACGCCAGGTCAATGCTTTCTTGTCTGAAAGAGCTCGACAGGAATATAGTGGTCCCACTGAAATCTTTTCAGAGGCTCCTGAGGCATATGGCATCCGCTGCCGCTGTCACGCCGCTTGGGTTGCTCCATATGAGACCACTTCAGCGTTGGCTTCAAGATCGAATCCCCAGACGGGCATGGCACGCGGGTACGCACCGGGTGCACGTCACTCCGCTGTGTCGCCGCACCCTCAGTCCCTGGATGGATTTAGCTTTTCTACGGACCGGTGTGCCCCTAGGGCTAATATCTAGGCATGTTGTCGTATTGACGGATGCCTCCAGCACGGGCTGGGGGGCTGTGTGCAACGAGCATGCAGCTGCAGGGTCCGTGGTCCGGACCCCGCCTGCATTGGCATATCAACTGCCTGGAGCTGTTGGCAGTGTTTCTAGCTATCCGCCGCTTTTTACCGGTGCTGGAGCAGAAACACGTGCTGGTCAGGACGGACAGCATGGCGACGGTAGCGTATATCAACCGTTTGGGGGGTATACGCTCCCGCCGCATGTCTCAGCTCGCTCGCCGTCTGCTCCTTTGGAGTCATACGTGGCTGAAATCGCTGCGAGCCATTCACATTCCGGGCGAGCTCAACCATGCAGCCGATGCGCTCTCATGGCAGCTAGTGCACCGAGGAGAATGGAGACTCCACCCTGATGCGATCCAGTTGATATGGGCGCGCTTCGGGGAAGCCCAGATAGATCTGTTTGCTTCCCCCGAGAACGCTCATTGCCAGCTGTTTTATTCTCTGACCCGGCTATGTGCCCAAGGTTCCTACCACCCCATTTAGAGATCAGGCGGTGAACCTGCAAGCGCTGATATCTGCAGAGCTGCAGGCTGGGCAACACCCAATACATTCGCGAGGTTTTATAACCTTCGAGTGAAGCCGGTTTTCTCCAGATTATTGGGTAACCCCGATCAATCGGGAGAAAATTAGGCTCAGTGTCGACAAACGCTTGCTGCGCCAGGCTCCCTAACCCGGAGATACGTGCGCTTTCATTATTCTACTAGTAAGTTTCCCTTTTCAGGCGAACCCTAGAGAATTCCTCCGAGGCCCCCAGCACCTGACTCAGCGGAGGAGTCAAGTGCATGGCTCAGTGTGTTGTACTGGTATGCCCCCTTGTGGTCAACCCGCATACTGAGGTTCGGTGCCAGCTATGTGCAATCCCCTCTTTTGGTGATGCATTTCTACCACGGTGTGTTCCCCCCTTTCCAGGTGGTCCCGTGTCTTCCCTAACAGCTAACCAGCCTATTGTATGTAGTACTCCCCCTATTCAGGGTTAGTCCATATGTTTTATTGTCATCAAGCTCCCCCTTATTGGGTAGCAGATGACCTCCGCAGCGTCCTCCCCCTTTGGGGACTGACGCTTTCCCAACGTACTGTCGTATTCAAAAAATTCCTAGTCTATATTAGCTAGGTGAAGGCAAATTACGACTCCCGATAATAAATTATTATTCCCATGCTAAAGGTAATTAAGGGCCTAGGAAGGTTGCGCTTTTGGTGATGTCAGTGCGCTCACGCTATGCTTGGCAATCTGCACATCAGGAGCGTGACGGGCTTAGCTGCTGTGGCGTTTTCCATACAGTCTCCCATTGTCTGAGATTCAGACACACGTCGGAGTTCCCATATGAAGGGGAACGTCATGGTTACTTCCGTAACCCACGTTCCCCGAATAGAGAACGAAGACGTGTGTCTCCTCTGCCACAGCACCTGAGTCTCCAGCTGGGAGCATTTCATTGGCCCGTTTTCTTGATCTTCAGAACGATTGGTCGTCTAGCAACTCCCATTGTCTGAGATTCAGACACACGTCTCCGTTCCCTATTCGGGGAACGTGGGTTACGGAAGTAACCATGGCGTTCCCCTTCATATGGGAACTCCGACGTGTGTCTGAATCTCAGACAATGGGAGGCTTAGTCCCTTTATTAATCTTAATATTAATAAAGTTAATATTACTTTACAAACTGTATTGTAAATAAATCATATGATTTTTTTTTCTTATTAGTCAATATTATGATTGAAATTAATTTGAAAACTGAATAAATATAAATTTACACAAGTAAATAAACAGCATCAATGATAGGCTAACAATCTGCGGAATTCTGCGTGCGCAGATTCCGTGTGGGCCTACAATAAGTCAAGAATAAAGCATTTGTAGCTGTATTTTTAAACTGCTTACTAACGTGTATTAATGTAGAGTTAATGCTTAACAGGTAATGAATTATTTACTAATGCTTAATAGATGACTCATAGAGTGTAGTAATTAAAAAGTGTTACTAAAACAAGTTGCAAAACAGAAAGAGCATAAGCAACTCCAACGAGTCAAACAATCACCACACACATACTAAAATAATAATAACAAAAAATGAATGATATAGTCATACTGCAATGAATGATGATATTGTACTGCACATCACACTATTCATTGTACAGTACTGGTTCATCTGTGGAAAAAAATAGATTTGTTTAATGCAAAAACAGCTAGTGATTGCAATTTTATAGTATATAATGGATCTATTTTAGTGCAGAAATACAAGATGATTGTTTTTTCCTAAAGTACTGTTTCATCTCTCTATGCATTTCATTGCATGAAATGTTCATAATTCATTTAAAGCAAATCTTTTACAGAGCAAACTTACTGTGATCAGAGAAGTCCTAATACACTGAGGCAGCTCTGAGAGCAACCAAAGAAATAAGACACAAAAATATAAACTAAAGGATATGATTTATGTAAGGGATAATCAACGGATTGCCGTGCGTTAAAGGATTTTAATGCACGACGTGGAGGCTAAGGACCACACGACGCGCAGCGGAGTGTGGTCGCCTCCGCGAAGTGCATTAAAATCCTTTAACGCACGGCAAGCCGTTGATTATCCCGCTTATTCCATGGTCTGTTGCCAAGGTAGGCCTATATTTAAACTAGGTTTTCTCTTTGCTGGGCAATATTTGTCCGAATTTTTGTCCGTTTTAATTGTTAGATTTTCTAGTCCCTCCACTGAATCAGCTGTGACAGACTGACAGGCAGAGAGAGAGAGCGCGCGCATCTGCGTGCTGAGGGGATGAGGGAGGATCTGTTTGTTTATATCTTAACATTAATACTGCGAAAGCTGATCTACGATTTACATTTCATAGTGAACATACAATATTAATATTATTATACTTATAAAAAGAACCATATCAATGAAATACGCTTAAGGAATACGTATTATGAAGAGAAAGCAGCCAGGGTCCATTTTTAGAAATCACCGCTGTTAAATATGGAGGGAAATTTAGGAAAAGAAACACATATCGGGTAAAGTAGGAGAACATTCTGCTTTATTTATTTAATTTTACCTGGAGTGTGTTACGAGTCCCTAGTCACATGTTTCTTTTGTCTTTCTACCACTTCTCTGACGAGGGAGGATCTGTATAATAGCTTATTCCCCCTGAACATTACCTTTACATACCTGGCATACCTACTGTACAGTATAGCGGAATTTCCGCGATTTATATTTCATAATAAACATACAAATCATATAAAAGGTGCCATATCAAATAAATACGTGTCAGAAATCTCTGCTGTTAAATATAGGTAAAGTTTGCATAATGAAAAAACATGTCAGGACAGGTCGGAGAACATTCTGCTTTATTTATCTACTTTAAAACAAAAGATATCAGCCAAACACGCAGGATCAGGGCGATATTACATTATTTACGCTCATAAATTAATTATGAAACTTACTTGCGATCGGTCAAAAACACCTCAGAACAAATTATAGGTTCAAATGTCCAGAGACTGACCGTTAGATACAGCAAAGGTTAATTATATATATCCCGTTTTAACAACAGAGATGCAGGAGATTAGATCCAGCCGCGGGTCTTGATGGTCTGGCCGACATGAAGCTTCCCTCTGGGGGGAGCCGTTCGCTGAGCTGCCGCTGACCGCCTGGAGCTTTCAAAATTTTTAAAGACGCGCTTTTCATACACACAAACGGCCGATTTGACTTTAAAATAACTACATTCTCGCTTGAAAAACTCTCAAAACTTGAATTCGGAGCATAGTTTATGAGTATTTTCCTAATTTTGTGGATTTCCCGTCCGCCATTAACAGCCCTTGTTGGTTTCGTGCACAGCACATGTGAGTTGCTATGGTAACTATAAATGTTTGGGAGAAGCGCATTTATTTCGAACTGTGATCAAAACTGACTGGAACTACCTGTGCGTTTCAACGAAATATACCACACCCACCAGCCAATCAGAATCAAGTATTTCACCAGACCATGGAATAAGAATAATTTATGAATTTATAAACATGTGGAATTAGGCAGAAGTTAATTCGTTTAACAATTTTTGAAATTATTTTAATTAATTAATTTATTTTTGGCTTACCAGATAACTTTGCTTTGTATTTCACCAGTAGCAGCTGTATCAGGTTTGGGTATTACTAAAATATAGATTTGGAAAAGAAAAACATTCATTTTGATAAAAAGAACAATATTCCTGAGTAAGTTTGAGTCTATTTTGAGTCCAACCTAAACTGTGCTTTCAGCCAACCAACTTACACCCCTTCTCCATCCCATTATACTTCTGCCACTGCATTACATCTCCATTCAGTGTAAAAACATCAAATGAATACCTTCATAAATCACTTCTGTTTGTTCAAGCTCTGTCTCAATCTTCAAAGATCTGTTCATAAGAAATAATAATTTCTTTACATTATAAATACATTATAAATGTCTTAGAAGATATAAGATATTTTATTATATCAAAGCAACAACATTTAAACAAAACAGACCTTTTCTTTCTTACAATGCACCCTACAAACATAAGAAAATACAATGTTATATATAGTAAGTGTTAGGATTTAAGCAGAACTTTTAAAGAAGTGAAACCTGTAAGCATTTACTTTAGTGAAAGTGCCACATTACCTTGTTTTCGGATGAGGAACCAAAGTCCCAGTAACAGAATAAACAACGTTATCATGCCATATGTTAGGATGATTATGCCTGTATATGTGCTTCGATCAGGCTCCGCTGTCAAAAAAAAAAAAAAAAACAACAACACATTTTTGTTCTGGAAGTTTAATTGTTATTATGTTTAATACTGTAGTTACACAAAATTGGGAAAATGTGGCATTTACCTTAAATCATAGAACATATTTATATAAATAGATATTTTTTCTTTATTTTATGTACAATACTTCACTGATATTTTAGGAAAATTGTGATTTAAAATACACTTTTAAAATTTAAAGTACACTTTTATATTTCATTGCACAATAATGTATATTTGGTAAAGAGTATGTTGTGATGATTTCAAATTAAAAGTTGCACATTGTAATATGTCTTTATTACAGTATTAATATTACTTTAACTGGGTAATAATTATTAATTAGGTTACTTAGGTTTAGAGTTAGTTAGCATGTAATCATGCATAATTAATTGTAATATGGTAAGTACATGGAACGTGTAAGGACACCTTAAAATATAGAGTTGCATGTACTGAAATCTAAAGTTGATATGAGTGATTGTTATGATTAATAAATACTTTAAAACTAGTTAACTGCAGTAAGATTAATCATACTAAATACTTGTTGAAATTTCGACACTGTAAAGAAAAAAAATATTGACAAAAAGTTAGGATAACAAATTTATTTATCCTGCTTTAACTTATTTTAATAAGTTCAACCAAATTGTTTTAATTTTTGCAACGTTTAGGCGCCACGGTGGCGTAGTGAGTAGCACGTTCGCCTCACAGCAAGAAGTTCGCTGGTTTGAGCCTCGGCTGGGCCAGTTGGCATTTCTGTGTGGAGTTTGCATGTTCTCCCCGTGGTCACGTGGGTTTCCTCCGGGTGCTCCGGTTTCCCCCATAAGTCCAAAGACATGTGGTATAGGTGAATTGGGTAAGCTAAATTGTCTGTAGTATGTGAGTGCGAATGAGTGTGTATGAATGTTTATCAGAGATGGGTTTCAGCTGGAAGGGCATCCGCTGCGTAAAACAAATGCTGGATAAGTTGGCGGTTCATTCCGCTGTGGCGACCCCAGATTAATAAAGGGACTAAGCCGAAAAGAAAATGAATGAATTAATTAATATGCAACGTTTGACTTAATATTTTTAGTCTGTTTGATTGATGTAAGTTAAGATTCAATTCAATACTTCTTTATTTCTATAGCGCTTTTACAATGTAGATCAGGAGTCACCAACCCTGTTCCTGGAGAGCTACCTTCCTGCAGAATTCAGCCCCAACCCTGATCAAACACACCTGAACCAATTAACAGGACTTGAAGCAACACTTGAAAATGACAGACAGGTGTGTTTGGTCAGGGTTGCAACTGAAATCTGCAGGAAGGTAGCTCTCCAGGAACAGGGTTGGTGACCCCTGATGTAGATTGTGTCAAAGCAGCTTAACAAAGAAGTTCTGGTAAATTGAAACTGCCGGTCCCATTTTCAGAGTTGAACTTCAGTTCAGGTCAGTTTAGTGTGTTTTAATTTTCACTGCTTAAAGTCCAAACACTGAAGAACAAATCCATCGAGGTGCAGCTCCACAAATCACACATTATGATGGGATTAAATTAACTAATTAGTTTTAACAAATGAAATTGGATTAAACAAAACTATTAAGTTTTCTTGGAAAAGAACTCAAGAACTGTGTTGTTTCAGCTCATTTTAAATAAGTAGTAGGACATTTACATTAAGTTGCTGGCGAACTGCTGCCAGTAAGTTACTGTATATTCTAAAGGAAATTGTTAACAGTGTATTTATTACATGGTCTGTTGAAATTCTTTGATTCTGATTGGCTAGAGGCATTATTTTCATTGAAACGCACAGGTAGTTCCAGTCAGTTTTGATCACAGTTCGAAATAAATACACTTCATACACATGCTGCACATAAAACCGATAATGCCTTTTAATGGCGGACGGGAAATCTGCGAAATTAGGAAAATACTCATCAATTATGCCACAAAATCAAGTTTTACGAGTTTTTTAAGTGAGAATGTAGTTATTTTAAAGTCAAATCAGCAGTGTATGTATAAGGATAGCGCGTCTTTAAAAATGTTAGTAGCTCCAGGTGGTCAGCGCGGCTCCGCGAACGGCTCCCCTTCGAGCGCAAAGCTTTATGTTGGCCAGAGCATCTCAAAACCCGCCGCTGGATCTAATCTCTTCCATCTCTGTTGTTAAAACGTGATATATAATTAATCTTTTGTGTATCTAACGGTCAGTCTTTTTGGCAGATCGCAGAGATAAGTTTCATAATAAATTTATGACTGTAAATAATGTAATATTACACTGATCCTTTTCCCAGAGATGGGTTGCAGCTGGAAGGGCATCCGCTGCGTAAAACAAATGCTGGATAAGTTGGCGGTTCATTCCGCTGTGGCGACCCCGGATTAATAAAGGGTCTAAGCCGAAAAGAAAATAAATGAATGAATGAATACACTGATCCTGCGTGTTTGGCTAATTTCTTTTTTTTTAAAGAAGATAAATAAAGCAGAATGTTCTCCTACCTGTCCTGATATGTTTTTTTTTTTCATTATGTAAAATGTACCTATTTTTAACCGCAGATATTTCTGAAATAGACTCTGGCTGCTTCAAAGACTCTAAAATACACTTGAAAATGCCTATTTAATTGATATGGTACCTTTTATAAGATTCAAATGTTTATATGAAATGTAAATTGCGGAAATTCTGCTATACTGTAGGTAGCCCAGCTTTCGCAGTATTAGAGGTAATGTTAAGACAAAGCCAATTTACCGATCCTCTATCATCAGAGAAGTGGTAGAAAGTAGACAAAAAGAAACGTGTGACTGGGAATGTGACTGGAAACACACTTCAGTTGTGACTGGGAATGTCTTGTTTGTCCAACTGTCATAGGACTGATGAAATCGCATCTTAATAGGTTTTAACAGCACGCACAGGCTCTCTCTTTCTCTCTATCTCTCTAAGGGACTAGAATATCTAACATGTAAAAACTCTCAAAAATTCAGACAATTACACTGCAAAGAGCTAAACTATTTTAAACTTAGGCCTACCTTGGCAAATGGCTATGGAATAAGCAGGATAATCAACAGCTTGCTGTGCGATAAAGGATTTTAATGCCCTTCGCAGAGTTGCGCGTTGTGTGGTCCTTTGCCTCCATGTCGTGTATTAAAATCCTTTAATGCACAGCAAGCCATTGATTATCCCTTACATAAGCAACAGCAATTGATCTTATGAAAGTATGCTTAAATGTACTTCTATTTCACAACATATATTCAACAACTGTACTGATTAAATCATCAGTAGGAATACATGACATTCCCTGCAGATTTATTAATCATTAAAATAGTTTTGTTTGTCTTACCAACTATCTGAATGTTGACTTTATTATTTTGCTTAAATCGCCTTTCATGGTATGGAAGTATGTTTAACAACACAGCACAACTGTACGTTCCAGCATCTTCCATCTGAACATCTCTAAGGGTGAATGTGGTCTTCATCTCCTGCGTGTCCCAAATGTTGACTTTAATAGGCTTTTCATTTTTAATGAGGTAACCCAAAATCATGTTCTTGGACTGTGTTTTGTTCAAAGGACTTGATGTTGAACAGACAAACTCAGCATCGCTTCCCAGTAACAGCTCTGACTTCTCCACATGAATATATGTGTTAATCAGAGATTCTGTGGACAGGAAGAGAAAACGTTTGGTTAATATGTCTAAAATCAGGGATCGGACATTTCTATCTTATTAAATCGACAGTTTTGCTAAATAGTTTGTGTACAACCCAGGCTCATTATGAAAACGTACCACTATATACATTTCTGGAGAGTGCCAAGTATGTCCCAGGAGCTACGTTTTTTGCTGTTGTTTCTCATAAACCCACCAGAGGGTGCTGTGTATACTCTGTCATTCGAACTTGCTGTTTTCGCATAAATCCACCAGAGGCCGCAGTTGACTGACTAACCAGTTGACTGACCCACCCTTCACCTTTACTAAACCCAAGCAATAGTGTTTTCAAAAGCACTGATTGACCCTCCCACCCACTTTCCTAATTCTAACCGAAAAGCAATCCAGAAAAAGAAAGGCCTTGTCTGATTTTTACCACATTCTCACCCTGTTATTTACTTGTTTATTTTATTTTTTGGCTTCTGTTTTACTTGCTTTCTAGAACCGTTCTTTGCCAGACTTGAACCCTGTCGTTGTGGTCAATTCTTCTCTGCATCTCAAGTCCACCGACATGCATGGTGAGCTAACTGGACAAACAGCGGGAAAGCCGTCCACATGGAGGTAGGTGGTCAGCTGATAAGCGCAAAAAGGAATGGCAGCATACTGCCCCCTGGAGTTTGTTTTAATGACGAAATGCAGCCATACATACTTCTGGCTTCATAATTTGCAATCTCCAGAAATGTATATAGGGCTACATTTTCAGAACAAGCCGGTTTTGTTTGCCCTTTTACTGTTAATTTGAAGTGAATAACTCTACAATGACAAAAGGGAAACTACTGTGTCGTATATTTTTATAATGGATTAAGTGAAAAAATATGGTCTCTGATTTTAACTTGTTTTATTCACTTTGCCTTAAAGCAAAAAACACACCCTCCTGGAAAAATAAATTTTACATTAATCCAGCAGTTTTCATGTCGTGACCACATGAAAAAAGGTACCACTTATGTGCTGTTTAGTATTTATGTATTTTTAATGTGAGTTTGTTTACTATCTTGCGTGACATTTATAGCCATACTGAAAGCACCAGCAGATAGTTAACGTAAATCTTAAAAAACAAGACAATTGGCAATAGCTTAAGGTTATATGTGCTTATTGTAGTTTAGTCCAAAGTACAGTTTCACTTTGACTTTGTTTATAAGTTGAACCAAAGTAATTTATTCATGCTCTACAAAAACTAAATTTTATATTTGAGTGAATGTTTTTTTTTCCTCAAGCAGAATAAGTATTTTAATTAATATTATATACAATTTTCAGGTTTTACCAAGTCAGAACGATAATTTAAGATAATTTTTATTGTAACAAATCACAGTATTTGTAATTTTTTTTGGTTGATCCAAAACACAAAATTAGAATTATTATAGAAAACTGAATCCGTATTACACTAATAAACTTATGTTATACTATGTATAACATAACAGTGAAAAATCACTAAATTAAATAAGTTAGTTCAACTTATAATTTTAAAAAAGTTACTTTGACTTAATGAAAAAGAGTTGTGGTAACTCAAAGTCATTATATTAAGCAGAACTTAAACAGAATGAGTTTTGTGTGTGTGTGTGTGTGTGTGTGCGCGCGTGTGTGTGTGTTTTTTTTTGTGTTAACTCTAATGTTACACTCTAAAGCCCAAAAAGTTAAGGTAATTCAAACCATTTGAGGAAACCGATTGCAACAAACCATTGAAGTTCAAAAACGAATTCTAATGAGTACTGTGAACTTAATCCATTTGAGTAAATGAAGCAATACTCAAAGAAAAGAGAACTCAAACCAACTGAGTACCGTTTAAGGAAACTGATTGCAACAAAATAATTTAGCTGAATTCATAAAGACCCAAGCGTCATTATAATTTTTTAAACCCATTTATATGTATATAATTTTATGAAAAATAACAAAACAATTGCTTTACCACACACACACACACACACACACACACACACACACACACACACACAC
>CAIGQQ010037491.1:160501-171340 GCA_903798035.1 Danio albolineatus | reverse complement strand
ACACACACACACACACACACACACACACACACACACACACACACACAGGTTACTGATGTCATATGCAGACAGCATGGTGAAAACAAAAAAGTAAGTTAAATTATACTCCTAAGTGGCACTTACTTTTTGAGCAAGTTGTTTCAGTTAATCAAATCTAATAAGTTCAATTCACTCAAAAACTATAAAAAGTCACACATACTCAAGCTATTTGAGTTACCAGGACTGTTTTAGAAATTTGAGTTTATGCTACTCAATCAATTTAATTATTTTGAGCATTTGGCTTTAGTGACTTTCACAAACATGATCTTGGATTTATACAACAATTTATGGTTTAATAGAATATTGTAATATTTGGCTGTACTGTTACTATTTAAATATCTGAAATTTAAGGGATTAAATAAAAAATCTAAATATTGAGAAAATCACCTGTAAAAGTTGTCCAAATTAAGCCCTTACATTTATTATGAATGTGTTTTTGATATCTTTATGGTTGGACATGTAAAATACTTTCAGTAAACATGATCTAATAGCCTAATGATTTTTACTTTACTTAATGATTACTGACATTCATTCATTCATTCATTTTCTTTTCGGCTTAGTCCCTTTATTAATCCGGGGTCGCCACAGCGGAATTAACCGCCAACTTATCCAGCATTTGTTTTACGCAGCGGATGCCCTTCCAGCCACAACCCATCTCTGGGAAACACATCCACACATTGTCATTCACACACATACACTATGGACAATTTAGCTTACCCAATTCACCTGTACCACATGTCTTTGGACTGTGGGGGAAACCGGAGCACCCGGAGGAAACCCACGCAACCACGGGGAAAACATGCAAACTCCACACAGAAACTGTCCAACTGGCCCAGCCGGGGATCGAACCAGCGACCTTCTTGCTGTGAGGCGAACGTGCTAACCACTCGGCCACCGTGGCGCCCATGGTTACTGACATAAAAGTAAATTAATAATCTTGACTGAAATATTATTATTATTTTATACATTTATTTTTATTTTTTGGCTATTCCTACACTTTAAAACAATACTGGTCGCCTTACATTTTTAAGCTGACATTAATTAACCTTATAAGTCATTTTAATTTATATTTTATTCAACTGACTTAAAGCAGCTTGCTTAACATATAAAATAAAATTAGAACACGACTAGCTTAGTATAATAAGTTACAATTAACTAAAAAGATATGTTGTCATTTTGTATGTAATTTAAGGCTAGTTTTGTAATCCAGGCTTACAAATCTTATCAGAAACGTCAGAATATCTTACCAGTCACATTGATGAAGATGTAATTTTGACCATGTCCCATAACTTTAGTTATCTCCAACTTCTCTTCTGAAAACACACAGCTGTAGTTGCCAGATTGGTTCATTTCCACACGCTCTATTTTAAAGGAGGCATCTCGTCCATATTGCACATCTACAGCTTTACCGTCTGTACACAGATAGACATAAACTGCCTTTGTTGACAAACCAAAAGCACTGCAAGTAACCTCCAGTTTACCCCCTTCTGGCACTTCTTTATTTTGACTGAAAATCTTAGCTCCTTGAGTCTTTTGACCTATGAAAGAAAGAAGAACTATTTGTTCATCCTGATAATATTACATTTACTGCAGTGTTGTTTATAGTTTAAACATACCTTGACTCGGAATGAATAGATTCAGAGAGATATCTTTAAAAAAAAGGAAAATAAATCGTTAAAAGTTCCTCCTATAGCAATAACATTGACAGGTTCTGCTTTCTTTCATCATACATTTAAACTTCAGTACTTACATGCAAGGAGAAGCACACTAACCATGACTGCTGAACAATATGTCTATCCTCTCCACAAGATAATTTAGTTTCTTTTGGTTTGCATCCAATATGCTGTTACAAAGTCACTACACTAAACAGAACAGAGAAAAGGGCAGTGCTTTCACTGAATTACAACATCTATAATAATCATGCTGTAAGGGAATTATTAAAGCGGAAACATATACATGCACACACACACGCACACACAAAACAGTTCTGAAAATTCTATCTTTGGCTATCCTAGTTGTAGTTAGTTAGTTAGTTAGTTTTTAGGTTTAGTTAGTGTCACGGTTGGGGTTGGGTAAAGGAGAGCGAGGACTCAGGTGCAGTAAAATGGTTATTTATTAATAAAAAATAAAACAAAACAGCAAAACAAACTACCCCTAGGGGGAAAACATTAAACAGCCCATATGGTGGGTTGAGAACAGTTAAATTTCACTTTTTGAAGTCCCAAACAACAGGATGATATGTATGCAAGGTTAAAAAACACTTTCGATGTCTTATAATATCTATTTATTTTTACCTCATTTTCCCACCAACTCCCATATGAATCCTCTGAGCGAGTCTTTTCCCCCAAGCACCTCCTTTCCGTGACACTACCACGTCACGTCACCACGTCACGTCCTTTACTTGTCAGCAGCCCAATGCCAGAACATATTGAAAACAAATCACTGCAGTTGTACAACAGCGTATTGCTATATTAATCATCATAACAACAAACATTCAGTAATAATTAACACTTCATGGACTATTGTAAGCCAACAAATAGTTTCATTCGGCAGTAAGCTAAATGGCTACCGCTACATGCTGCACGGAGCAAACACAATACAGACAACTACATCCATATTTACCTTGTTACAGTCAACAAGACTGGAAGAACAAGCTGGTCCAAATAAACTGGGTATTGATACATCCTTTAACAACAACCGTGCAACAAATCCCGCGTCGTAAGCTGGTAGATTTGTGTAGCTCTCTTCAGAGAGATGACGTGAACACAGCACCGTGTTGGGGATGTAATTCTCAGGTATTTTACGAAAAAAAACTCAACCACTCCAGGTAGGGAAAAGAGATTTCCAGGTAGGGAAAAGAACACAGCTTTTCCCTCGCACTTCAGAGCACAGCGTCTACGGGACATGATTTAACCGGAATGCCGATAACTCCAGTAAAGTTAGCAGCAGTCGTGTTTTCCGGATCAATAACTCATGACCGAAACATTGTTCCTACACAAATAGCACCTCTTTTCAACCGTCGCAATGTATACATCACCTACAACCTTATTTTCCTAAAAATTAGCTTTCCTACGCGCTGGACGCATTATATTGGACTCTATAAGCAGGCAGCAAAGAGACCGATCCTTAGGGACCGTCTACAAAGAGCAAAACGCGAAAACCAATACTACAAAAGCTGTCAATAACTTCTCTCTAAATCTTTATACTGCCATCAAACAGTATAAAGATTTACTTAGATATTACTCAGATCACACGTCACTGCTGTCCCGCTGGTTATACTACAACACTTACTGCAATACAGTGCTTGTTGTCTTCCACTTTTTCTTTCTGTCTGTGGGCGGGGCCGGGCAGTTCAATTTTCCCGGGGTCTGCGCGCGTAACTAGTATGTTTCGCGTTGACGTCAAGCCGAAACGGCTAAAGACTTGTTCTAATAGCGATTTATTTAAACAACAATGAGTCGACTCTTTTATAGATGAATCAATCGTTTTAAACACTTTGCACTTTCAGATTTAAGCCTTAGCTGGACATTTCACTTTACTTAGAGCTTTGTAACACACTGCATGGAAGGTCATTTTCAAAAATCCATAATATGGGCTCTTTAATAAAACAAATAGAGAAACAAACTTAACAGGCTGGCAGGGATCAGGGCTTGGATCAGGACTGGAACAAGACAGGAGGACAAGACTGGTGTATCATTGACATGAAACGACGACGAACTGGCACAGGACAGCAGACATGAGGAGAATTTAAAGCAGATATAATTGACAAACAAACAGGTGAACATAATAGTCTAATAATGGGTTAACAAGGAGGGTGGGGCTAGACAATAGACGGGAGAGCACATGGCAACAAAAGCCATGCACTCACATAAAGACTAGAACACGCAGCCAGTGAGAGAACTCATTAACTGTGTGCTCACATGACAACATAAGCATCAAGCGGGAGCGCGCAAAGTCCGAGCGTGCCCACAATTGGCACTCATACAGAGACACAATGACAACACACAGGAATAGACAGAGCTAGTGTCTGGACTCTGCCGCCAAAACAAGAATTAACAAGACTGGAGTGTCAGAACCCTGACAGTTAGTGGCATCTATATCCATTAAAAATGTATAATTTCTTGTAACAACTTACCGTTGAATTCCGAAGGATTAGCTCTCCTGAATTATTAGCCCCAATATCATTTTCGTATATTATTATATTATAATAGTAAATATCTGGATTATCACCAAAGTTGTCCTAAACCCAAAATATGTAATAAACTATACCTTTTGTTTTTGTGTTAGGACAACTTTGATAATATTACCTCAGATAGTTTGTAGTGGCCCGTTTCCACTCAGTGGTACAGTACGGGTCGGTACGAGCCACCTTTATCAGGCTTGCGTTTCCACTGCTAAAGGGTACTCTTTTGGTGGGCGTGGTGTACGACAGAATTTTTCAGTCAACGTCATTCTCGCTTGACAAAAATGGGTCGGATCGTTCATATATCATCTGAGAAGCACTTTTCACAAAACAGATGCTTTATTATACACATAAATACTGGTATATAAATGTTCATTACTGGCGCCATGGTGGCGTAGTGAGTAGCACGTTCGCCTCACAGCAAGAAGGTCGCTGGTTCGATCCCCGGCTGGGTCAGTTGGCATTTCTGTGTGGAGTTTGCATGTTCTCCCCGTGGTTGCGTGGGTTTCCTCCCGGTGCTCCGGTTTCCCCCACAAGTCCAAAGACATGTGGTATAGGTGAATTGGGTAGGCCAAATTGTCCGCAGTGTATGTGTGTGAATGAGTGTGTATGAATGTTTCCCAGAGATGGGTTGTGGCTGGAAGGGCATTCGCTGCGTAAAACAAATGCTGGATAAGTTGGCGGTTCATTCCGCTGTGGCGACCCCAGATTAATAAAGGGACTAAGCCAATAAGAAAATGAATGAATGAATGAAATGTTCATTACTGACCTTTCTATGAACATGATCTGATTATAACTAGATCAATGATGAGAAATAGCCTACTGTCTGCGATTGTATAAAATAAATAAATAAATGCAGCATATATGAACACATACAGCCCCTTACAGTCTCCAGTATGTTACCAATTGCATAAAAACTACACACAGCACACATTTTTGCCTTACTTAGGTTCAAAAACAACATGAAATAAACCCCACAGTCAGTGCAAACCTCTCATCTGTATCTTCAATCTTCACCAGCACATGTAGCCTCTTGTTAGAGAGTAATTTTGTCATTCCGAGTTCATAATAGCCCAGAAGGTAATGATGATAAGCATTTTCTTTATGTTTCCTGAAACAATAATTTGCTCCTTTGTTTTTTCCGGCTTCTACTTTGTTTTTGCACGCGTCAGTCTCGCGTTTGTCTGTTTCTGAAAGGATCGGGTTTCAAAAGCAAGTCAATAATCAAGCCCACAAGATCGGGTTTCTAAAGCATGTCAATAATCAAGCGCATGTTATTAACATCAGCTCAAGAAGTTTTTTATTTCAAATATTGACGCGCACGTGAGAAATCGAAACGGCTCGCACTTTAGATGGGCTCGTAAAAAAACTACGAGGCACAGGGGAGAATCTGCTCTTCTTCTTCTTGGCTTTGTGGCTGTTCATCAAGACGACGACAAGGTTTGTTTGAGCTCAGGTCGACCATGGCTTGTTATTATATGCTTATATTATTTCGGTGTATTGTCTCTCGGCTGTGTATTAAACATGATGGGTCCTTTGTTTTCATTCTGGCTTGTTGCACGAGCATCTCTGTAAACCAACAGCGTTCAGCTGTGTGTCTAGCTCCGCCTTAGTCTTGATACCCTTTGCAAAGGGTGACCAAAAAGTGGTACGGTACAGTTCGGTTCAGTACGCTTTTAGACAGTGGAAACGGCCTTAAAAGCGTACCGAACAGTATCGTACCACTCATTGGAAATGGGCCATAGGTGTAATCCACCGGTACTACTGCACCCAACCTGCTCTGAGCTGGAATTGAGACGGCAATTCTTTGTATGGGAGTTGGTTGCTCTAACATGGAGGCTAATGTCTGTAGAGCACCTTTAGAGATCAGAGGAGTGAGCTTTAACCTGCATAGCAGTACGCCAGCTGGCTACACTCACCCCCTGATCTTCACTCATATCCCGGACGAGCCCCGACGTGTAACCCACCAGTCCTACTGCACCCAATCCCCTCTGTGCTGGGATTGAACTGGTGATTCTTTGTATTGGTAGCTACAAATAGGAGTTCATGGTCTCTAGCGTCTTTAATTTGTACAAACTCATTGATACATTTTAGTATGACTTGATCATCTCCCAGTGATGTTTGGGTTTAGGGGTTGCATGCCTCCTTTAAAAATCATACATTTTCATACAAATGAAGCAATTTGATATCAGTTTTGCTAACAATATGTAAATAGAGTAAAACGGACAGTGTTAATTCAACTATGTAAGAGTGAATTTCAACACTATTCCGGTGTCAACATAATTATCACTGCGCAAAGTTAAATTAGCACTAGTGTTAGTGTTTTGGGTTTTACTCAACCTCAGTGTTGGTTATTTTACTCACTTGGTATTAAAAAGTAACACTCTTCATTGTAGTTTACATTTCTTAAGAATTTTTACATTAATAAAAAGGTAACAATCAAGAACTACTAGAAGTAAATATAAGGGTAAATTTGAGTGTCATTAATAGCCCGTTTCAACTGAGTGGTATACAGTACGTTTCCACTGTCAAAAGGTACCAAAAAGTGAACCGTACCGTACCACTTTTTGAGTACCGTTTCAAAAGGGTACCAAAATGCATAGTGAGACGCGCAGCTGAATGCTATTAATTTATAGAGATACATCACTTGCTGTGCACAAGCAGGAGATTGGGGAAAAAAAGGGAAACGCCATTTTTAAATACACCGCTGAGACATTACACCTTAATATTATTTACATATAATAACGAGTCATGGTCGACCTGAGCTTAAACAAACCTTGTCTTTGTCTTGATGAACAGCCACAAAGCCAAGAAGAGCAGGATCTACCCTGTCGCTGTTTACAAGGCCGTCTAAAGCGTGAGTGGTTTTACTTTCTCGAGAGAGCTCGCTGCGTGTCTATATTTAAAAATAACAAACTTCTTGAACTGATGATAATAACGTGCGCAATATTATTGAAATGCTTCTGAAATCCGATCCTTTCAGAAATGGGCAAACGCAAGAGTGACGAGTGAAAAAAAAAATCTTAGAAAGGTTAGTAATAAACATTTAAACACAAATATTTGTATGTATAAAGCATTTGTTTTGTGAGAAGTGCTTCTCATATGGTATGTGAACGGCCCGTACAGCTTCACTTTGACATTTGCTTGAGCAAGAATAAAGTGGACTGAAACTTTCTGTCATATTAAAAGTTAAATAAGTTGCAAAAGAAGCACACACATGACTGTTTGCATGTCAAATAACAGAAATATAAACAAGATTTAAACATCACATTGACTTATTTATATATATTTTTTAAAATCTATGTGAAGCTTACAATTTATGGCTAAATCATTCATAAAACTGAACTTTTTTTTTTATTTAAAGACAAAAAAAAGAAAATCTATGAAGACAAAGACTAAAGATAAATAAACGCAATTCCAAAACACAAAATCAGAAAAGCTTTAGGCCAAACACTATCAAACGATGAGGATGTAGCACATGCCTGCTTTGTTATTTAATTCAGTTTAGCTTTATTTCTATTGATATACATTTTATTTCAATGCAGATTGTGTCAAAGCAGCTTGAAATAGACTAAGAGAATGAAAAACAATATGTCATTCCAAAAATTCAGAGTAGTAATCGAATGCTGATGTATTTCTAGTTCAGTTTAGTATAAATGTCAATATCGAAGTTTAGTTCATTTTAATACAGATCAATATAATGCAAAATTACACTGATGCACTGAAGCACAGCTCCACTAGCTTCAACCAGGCAAGCCAGAGGGGACAATTACAAAAAACCAAAACTCTACCAAATTGGCGGAAGTGAAGAACAAACCTTAGCGGAAACCAGGCTCATCAGGGGTGACCAGTTCTCCTTTGGCCAAATGTAAAAAGACAGATCTGCAGTCTGGACGTCAAAGGCTTAAGAATGAAGAACATACATTTTGGAGAAAAGCAGGTCCAAATAGTTCACCAGATTGGTGTTAAAAGCTCATTTGCATTTAAAACAACACCCAAGGCTTCAAGACAATCAAGATTCTTATCAAGAGTTTTGCAGAAGTGCTTACTCTGGTTCTCTGGTACCTGAAAACAACAAGGAAATATGTCTTCCTTCTGGTTACCAAAGATATTGCTTAAGATTCACTCAAAAAAAAAAAAAAAAAGGATTATGGCTTTAATTGGTCAAAGGAATGTAACTGTTTAAACAATTCACTTATGTTTGTCATCAAGGAGATGAGTTGGGGAAAAAATAAAAAAAGTTTGTTTTTTAAATTTAAACAGCTTGCTTAATTAAAATGAATGAAAAGGAGTTGTGCTGTTTCTGCAGAACCGCATTTTGGTCAATAGGTGGAGTAACACCTGCACATGCGCAGTTTCAAAAAACACAGGAAAGAAGATTCAAACCACAACTCTCGTTATGTGGGAATCAAGAGATGAAGATTACAGTACAAATTGAGAAAGCGCACAGAAAGTTTTCCCAATGTGGACACACAGGTGACATTTTTCACTTTTTATGCATTGATATTGAGGCTGTGACGACATTTGAACCATTAATGTAACATACTCAATGTAATACTGTACCATGTTGTGTGACGTTAACGTTATAGTATTGTTATGAAATTGCCATGTTACATTTGTCTTTTTCATATTATAGTTAGAAAAATAGTTTATCTATTTAGTTATTTAAGTTCAATAACTAAATAGAATAAAGCTTAATTATGAATGTTAGATTGATTGAACTAAACAACATTACATTATATTTCCTTTATGTAACTAACCTAAGTTCACTAAAATAAATATTCTTTCTTAAAGGTACCTTAACTCGCTTTTGTGTAAGTTACGTGGAAGAGTGTAGGTACAAAACTACATAGGGAAAGAAATTACAATAATGCGTTCACATAATGCAACAAAATTAGGAAGCATAAATCAAATAGAAATTTGCATAGGAAAAAAAACACCATCGTTTCTTACAGACGTACAGATATATGGTTTAAAAAATGCATAAAAAAAAGATGCATAGTATTCCACTTTACTAATTTCTTAGAAAATTCACATTGAACACATAAGCCAACTTACTACATTGCAACAATGAGCGATAAATGCTCTTTAAAATACATCAAAGTTATTATTTTATTACATTTCTGGAAATAATTTTAACAGCATCCCAGTGTAGTGAGCCAGCTAGTCGAATGCATGCTACTAATTCCTGGGCTAGGGAGCAGAAAGACCAGTGACATTAAATGTCATCTATGATGCAAAATCAACTTAAAAAAGTGGTTTGGGCATATGTGTGTGTAGGTATAGTGTGTCCACTGTCATATTGAGTGATATAAATGCAACAAGTCTCCTTTCTTAAATTTCCTGATGTTAAAATAGGATCCAAATTACTTTGATTTTGAGGCCCATTGCAATGAAATGTAGTAATGCAGGTTTCCCCACTTACCGAATTGATTGACAGCTGTATATTAATATGTCTCTGTAGTGATGCATATGAATATGACCATAGAACAGGATTTGCAAAGAAACTAGGATTAAAAGATCTGTTCCAACTCTCTGTGATCAGCTGCACCTCCAGAATCAGTCTAAAACATTTTTAAAACAGAGCATGCTTGTAATAAAGACAGTAAAATCAATATGCAATTGATAGCCAGCAGAATCACCATAGCCGCATGTGTGTACTGCAAAACCTCTGGCAAAAGGGGTAAAATAGGAGCCCTTTAATGTTTCATTTATTAAAATTTAGTCACGGCGCCATGGTGGTATAGGTGAATTGGGTAGGCTAAATTGCCCGTAGTGTAACTCAAAACCAAACATTTAGAACTAAAAACTAGTTTAATTAAAACGTAGCAACTGCACAGCCATGAACTAGCAGATGCAGCTGACCTAATTAGCTCACTAATGTCAGTGTGCTTGCCATTCAAAAGCCAAACAAATTCACAATAAAAAACAAATCTAATTTATATACTAAATGCATTTTTCTGTTATTTGTCATTACAAACAAAACACCATTATTAGATGACGTATCTTTATCTCTCCTGGTCCAAACTGACTTCCCTGCTTCGTGCTTGTAATCTGAAAAAGATTGAGGGCTGTGCACGAGGAATGCTGGAAAACAACTTCATCTTATGGACATTTTTGAAACTGCAAGTGTTGAAAATATTTAAATAAACACTAATCATCACTGGAGGTTCTGCTGTGGCATTCAATAAATTTACTTTTAATCTGATGCTGTCTTATCAGTTTAATTCTATTTTTTATGTGTCTTTGTGTCTGAGAGTTTCTGTTTTGGACAGTATTTTGATATTTTTATGGTCTGATTTTTATTTATTTATTGAACTTTGAGTGCCCTTTAATTATAATTGATACCTGTATATTGTTTTATTATTCCCAAACAGTCCTCTGTCATTGGTGAAAATATGCTTCGATAATTTCAGCTCCTAACTTGTGAAAGTCCATGTTTATAGCGTCACTTAGTGGTTAAAGAAAGCAAATTAAAGTTGTTGCACAACAGACAAGTAAGACCATCTATATGTATATGTGCTGTTCTTCTGAATAAATAAATGAACAAATGATGGAAGGAACAAAGAAAGATCCCTGATTCAGTCAACACTATATATGTATATATATATATATAT
>CAIGQQ010037491.1:147489-157501 GCA_903798035.1 Danio albolineatus | reverse complement strand
TCTATCTATCTATCTATCTATCTATCTATCTATCTATCTATCTATCTATCTGTCTATATGTCTATCTGTCTATCTATCTACTCATTTATTTAGAGCTATTTAAATTGTAGTTAAAATTACCACTAAAGAACTAAATTATTTTGTTAGCTCTTGGAAAATACTGTTACCTTTCAATCAAACTTTTCAATTACTCTGGCAATAAGTTTAACACAGAACAGTTTTTGCTGTATTTTGTGTCTTAAACTAGAACAATCTGACTAAAGTAGGTGTTTGACGGAGAGAAAAAAAAGCATCAGCTAATTTCTGAGGATCTGAAAAAAGTTGGAAGTGGGAAAACTGTAAACTGGACCACAGACACTTGCATTTCCCCTTCTTTACAGAGCATTGCTCCCACTCAGATCATTGCTTGTTGTGTTTAGGACATTGCACAATGTACTAATTTTGAAAAGGCCTATAAGTCATACAGAATGAGTTTTCAGGGTCTTTTAACCTTTTAGCCAGCAGCCCACAAATAAGGACCTATACCTACCCAAATTAAAATGGTCCCAGTGAGCTACAAACACAAAGTAGGGATCATTGAGCTTAGCCATGGGTCATGTAGATTGTGTAATGTTTAAAAAAGTTATAGATGCTGAAATAATGTAATGTAATTTATTTATTTTTTACTCTGTTCATATACAAACATATGAGATCATTCTTGTAATAGCCTATAAAATATGTGTTGAAAGCCGAACATCTCATGAGTTTGTTACAAATTTGAAAAATAAGATTACTGCAAAGAGTTTTCTGAGACTATACTGTACTTGTGTCCTTCTCTTCCTCACAGTCAGAGGCACTCTTGACCTTCCCAAACCAAAACAGTAACAATTGCTAAATAGTTTGGTCTACATTAACAGTTTAGGTACCTTTGAAAAGATTTGTAGGGCTATAGAAAATACAGTTTGTACATTATAAAAACCATAAGGCCTATTAACTGTTCCCATGATTCATGAAAAACAAACGTGTCTGTAAAGTAAGTTCTATCCAAAGGCAAATCTGTTTGTTTCAGTATACTGGGCTTGGTCGGGGGTTTTGGCATGCTATGGGTGAAGTAGCAAGTGCTAACGTGGCCATGGACTTCCTGAGCTCCACACGGTCTGATCCAATCTACCATTTTGACTCTGAGAGAGTGGAAGGAGCCATACAGATGCTGCGGGAGTTCTGGGCTCAGACTGTACTGCTGACTCAGGCTAAAGAGTACCAGGGGGCCAGACATAGCTTGGGTCAGCTATTTCACTCATTACAGGTTGGCTAAAACATACATGCAACATAATGCTTTTGATATCGTTGAGATGTGAATTTAATGTGCCACAAACATCACAAGTTGGAATTTTACATCATTGGTGGAGCCAAGTAGTTTTGGTAGAGCCACAAAGCCTCTTTAGCTATGTTTCCATCCACCTATGTTTACAGTATGTGCTTTTTCAAATATCACATTAAATTTAAAAAATGTGCTTTGATTATAAATGTTTTACAATATATTCCTGTTTTCCCTCGTAAATTATTAGCCCCTGTATATATTTTCCTGTAACACATTTCTAAACATTGTCATTGTACTATATAACATTACTTTGTTCTGTATACAATCATAAAAAAAGATAATTTTGACCAATTGCTTATCTAATTTTAATCTTTAGATGGAAACAATGCTACTGTTGATAATGTTTAGGAGAATTCTAACAATGAATAGCTTACTCATTAGTTGGGAGGGCTTTAGTTACCTAAAGCCCTCCAATGTATAACTCAACTCTGCTTCAAGTGACCTGAATTTGAGTACAATAGTATAAGTTTAGTCTCATGGTGGTGCCATATTCTATAAATTCCTATTTCTGGTTCAACTGTCAAAATAAAGATCAACGTGTCACATATAAGGGGTCGCCACAGCAGAACGAAAAGCCACATTGTCACTTATAAAAACAATAGAATCACCTTTAAAATACAAATAGCAGATTACAAATATAATATCCAATAGCTTATTTGCCTTTTAATGTGTAAATATAACTTAATTGTAATTTCTTTTTTTTTTTCATTCATTCATTTTCTTGTCGGCTTAGTTCCTTTATTAATCCGTGGTGGCTACAGCGGAATCAACCACCAACTTATCCAGCATATTTTTTACGCAGCGGATGCCCTTCCAGCCGCAACCCATCTCTGGGAAACATCCATACACACACATTCACACTCATACACTACGGACAATTTAGCCTACCCAATTCACCTATACCACATGTCTTTGGACTTGTGGGGGAAACCGGAGCACCCGGAGGAAACCCACGCAACCACGGGGAGAACATGCAAACTCCACACAGAAATGTCAACTGACCCAGCCAGGGCTCGAACCAGCGACCTTCTTGCTGTGAGGCGAACAAGCTACTCACTATGCCTCGTGGCGCCTTTCTTATTTTTATATTTAACTAAATATTATAGAAATTAAAATTATTGTTAGAAATAGAAAACATGCTTGCAAATATGCGTATGCTTACTGTATGTTTGAATTTAGGACTTCTACAGTCACAGTAATTGGGTAGAGATGGGTCAGCAAGCACTGTACCTCCACCTTCTGCACCCAGAAGAGCCTTCAGTTCCTGTAGCCTCAGGTGAGTCTACCAAGAAAATATTTCACAGTCACCAACAAATCAGTGTTAACCATGAATCTGCTTTATTTTGTTGTCTTCAGCGGACACCCCTACATGTTCAGAATGCTACAGATACAGCTGTTACAACAATCTGCTGAAGGAAATGGTTCATCAGACAGAACCATTACTGACTACTGGCTATTTCAGCACTTATCCTGTCAAACCACCAGGTACTGCCATAAAATGGAACCAAATGTCCCCATAAGTATAGCAATACCAGTAAATTTTGACCTTTATTTGGTTCTCCATGACCAAAACTGCTTAGAAATCCCACAGAATAACAAATTTTGAAAATGTAAAAATGCTGAATATTTTTGGCGAGAACTGGGATTAGAGTTAGGGTTGGGTTAGGGGGGTCAAATATAAAGTACAGTTTTCATTAAGTGAAGTTTAGTTAAAAACTAATTTTGAGAGGAGCGCGTGCTTATGATTGACACGGCTGGCCCAGAGTCAAGCTAATGCACAATCCACCAATCAGTCGATTCCCAGCTTAGTATAAATAACCAAAGCATCCTACCTTAGTCATCTTCGTCTTGAAAAATCCCTCCTTCCACCCCCTCTCCTCCCCTTTTTTCCTCTATAGGGCAGCACGGTGGCCCAGTGGCTAGCACAGTCACCTCACAGCAAGAATGCCTCTGGCGCGGGCCTCTACCCAGCCAGTCGTCATTTTTGTGCGGAGTTCATGTTCTCCACGTGCTTGCGTGGGTTTTCCCTGCGTCCTCTGGTTTCCTCCCACAGTCCAAAAACATAAGACATAAGTGAATTTACTTAAACAGTCCAGCACTATACCAAATTCCACCAGCAACATACCCTCATAGCAATTTATAAGCAGCAGGAGGGCGGGGGGTTCTCGAGATCTACCTGAGCTCAAACTCCCCTCTCGCCCTGCAAACGGGAGGGAGCCTCTGGCTCGAGGATCTTATGAGCTCAGGGCTCTCTCCCGGGACAGCATGCCAAACTAGCTTTATTACCAATCATCAGCTAAGTGTGAACTCTTGAAATAAGCATTATGTCTAAGATAAGTGCCTGTAAAGATAGCTGTACAAGTGTGTGTATATGTTTGTATGTATCTCGTTACTTTACTACTTGCAGAATTTTACTACTTGCAGAACATTAGCAGTATTGTTAATGGCAAGCAATGTTTATTCATTCTATTGATTTATTAAGTTACTTTTAAGGAAATTAACAAGCAGTGTATTGTTTTTTTAAAGGCAAGTGCAGTCACGGTGGGATTCTGGACAGTAGTCGTCACCAGGGAGCTGAGGGAGGAATAAACAAGGACAGCACATCTCCGTTGTTCTCCCCTCATCACTTCCTCCACAAAGAAGCTGCCCATCTGGCTTCCACAGCAACCCTCAGAGTCCTCCAAGACCTCCGCCATGAGGTGGGACCAGAAAGCTTACTCAGGTCAGAGGTCACTTTCATTTAAGTTAAATACAGCTTACAGTGATATACGAGGCAAGACTGGAAATGGAAGCCAGAAAATGCTCTTGTCCAAGCAAACTAGAGTCATGAAACTGTTGCTCTTTTACAAAGACTTGGGGAACAAAAGATGCTTTTCAACAGCTACGTGTTGTTTATTTGACAGTTAACCAGTCTTAAGAAAAATTACTGCATGTCCTGGTATTTCTACATGCAGTTTGGCATTTCTCTTTGCTGTCCATAACACTGGGAGTGATTCACATACACTCACAGATTGCTGGTATACTCATTTAGTCTCTAACACAGAGTTTTACATATAAAAAAATAATAATAATACTCAGTTTAAATTGCCATTAATGTAGTGCAAGTGTTACGGTTGGTTGCAAGAAAGCAGAGCCAGTTGCTGCAATGAGCTATACAAAAGGGTTTATTGACAGAAAAATGCACCAATAGACAGGCAAGAGGATGACAAGGTCCAAACGTTGGGGGTAACACAGGGAAGCCAGTGGTAGAGGCAAGATTGTACTAAAATAAACAACCTACCAGGAGTTGGAGCAACAGTGGTCAAAACCAGAGCTAGATCCTGGAGCAAGCCACATAAACTCCAGACTGGCAGGCAGGGGAGGTCAGAACATGGGATAGAAATGGAAAGTTATAAGACACAAGACAGGACAGCAAACAGTCAGCAATAGTATACAATAGCTAACTAAATCTAAAATGATAAAATCAAAAATAAATACTAGAAGAAAACTAGACTGTCTTGGGCAATCTGATTAAACAAAGTGAAATAAAGACTAATTAAACAATCAAACAAAAATCAAACAGCAACAACAATCAATTAATAAGGCTGGAACTGACAGAAGAAAAACAAAAGGAACAAAAATGGTTCAAAGGATAAAAGCAAAATAAAGATTAGATCACAAAATTAAGTAACCACTAGGAATGGCTGACGTGAAACTGACATTTCAATGCAGTGTCGAGATCCCAAAGCGCAAGTGTGTCGAAACATTGCACCGAAGCATGATCTAAAACACCCAGGTCATGTGACTAAAGTGTTTCGAAACACCTGGTCACGTGACTAAAGCGATTCAAAGCATTGATCAATTCAGAAGCGCTTCGTGACCTGGCGAATCCCCATTTGACTGACAGGGTCAGAATGTACTTCTGTCTCTGGCCTGGTGGACCGTGCATGTTATTAATGTGCTTCAAATGGCTTTTGGGTTCGAATCCCCACTTGTACAAATACTCTGAAATTGTAGTTTTATGTATTTTAATCATGTTACTGTTTTATGGTGTAGCTTAGATAGGATAAAGAAGCAGATACGCCATCAATATATCATAATTTTTGTAACACTGTATAACAATAATTTACAGTACTGTGATTGGGAGACATTAATAAAATACGATAAATGGGAAATTTAATGAAAAATATAAATAATTATTGTTAACTTCTGGCCACAGCCATATGTGATCTAGCAACAACCCTGTTTTATGACCAAAACAAGACATATTTATTCACAAAGTGTTCATTCGGATGTCAGACCAATGTTGAAACAAAACAATACAAGAACAGAGCAATTCAAACTAAGTCAGGAATCCTAACTGCTCCACCAAATCGCTTGAAGGTTCAATCTTACAAAGAGGGGTTTAATACCTCAACTGGCTCTTTGCTGAAGCTGTTCCAGTGGAATACATAGAAAATGACCACTAGATGACCCCCGTAGATTGGGGTTTCGAAACGTTTCAAAGCTTCGACACTTTTGCTTCAACTGTTTCAGTGTTTCATGAAGCCTCACTTTGCCCATCACTGGTAAACACTAGGGATGGCTGACGCGAAACTGACGTTTCGACAGTGTTGAGATCCCAAAGCGCAAGTGTTTCGAAACACTGCACCGAAGCAGGATCCGAAACACCTAGGTCACGTGACTAAAGTGTTTCGAACCACCAGGTCAGGACTAGTATTTCGAAAACACACTGAAACACAAATTTCTGTCTTATGTAGCCTAGTGGACTGTACATGTGCGTATTGCTGCTGTGCTTTAAATGGCTTTTGGGTTTGAATCCCATCCTTGTACAAACACTTATGGTTTACTGTTTTAAGGTGTAGTTTGGATAGGACACAGCTGCTGATACGCCATCGATATAGCATCATTTTTGTAACACTGTATAATAATAATTAATATTTTTACAGTACTGTGATGATTGGGTTTAGGGTAAACATTAATTACATACAATAAATATTCATTCATTCATTCATTTTCTTTTCGGCTTAGTCCCTTTATTAATCCGGGGTCACCACAGCGGAATTATCCGCCAACTTATCCAGCATATTTTTTACACAGCGGATGCCCTTCCAGCCGCAACCCATCTCTGGGAAACATCCACACAAACACTCATTCACACTCATACACTACGGACAATTTAGCCTACCCAATTCACCTATACCGCATGTCTTTGGACTTGTGGGGGAAACCAGAGCACCCGGAGGAAACCTACGCAACCACGGGGAGAACATGCAAACTCCACACAGAAATGCGAACTGACCCAGCCGAGGCTCGAACCAGCGACCTTCTTGCTGTGAGGCGAATGTGCTACCCACTAGGCCACCGTGGCGCCCACAATAAATAGTCCATTTTATGAAATTAATAAATAATTATTGTTAACTTCTGACCACAGCCATAGGTGATCTAGCAACAACCCTGTTTTATGACGTATGTCATAAAGTGTTTATTCGTATGTCAGACCAATGTTGAAACTAAACGATACAAGAACAGAACAAGTCAAACTGATATTAAAGGATTTCAAAATTATTATAACAGCCTGAATTCGAAGCCACTATACCTGCATGGTAGTCAGGAACCCTACTCGCTCCACTAAATCGCTTTAAGAACTTATTTTACAAAGTGGGGTTTAACACCTCAATTTGCTCAACTGGTTGTTCGCTGAAGCTGTTCCAGTGCAATACATAGAAAATGACACCTAGGTGTCACCATAGAGTGGGGTTTCAAAACATTTTGAAGCTTCAACACATTTGCTTCAACTGTTTCAGTGTTTCATGAAGCCTCACTTTGCCCACCACTAGTAAACACTAGGAACATTCATTCATTCATTTTCTTTTTGGCTTAGTCCCTTTATTATTCAGGGTTGCCACAGCGGAATGAACCGCCTACTTATCCAGCATTTGTTTTACGCAGCGGATGCCCTTCCAGCCGCAACCCATCTCTGGGTAACATCCATACACATTTACTCACAAACACACACTATGGACAATTTAGCTTACCCAATTCACCTATACCGCATGTCTTTGGACTGTGGGGGAAACCGGAGCACCCGGAGGAAACCCACGCAACCACGGGGAGAACATGCAAACTCCACACAGAAATGCCAACTGACCCAGCCGAGGCTCGAACCAGCGACCTTCTTGCTGTGAGGCGATCGTGCTACCCACTAGGCCACCGTGGCACCCACACTAGGAACAAACCAAAAAAAAAAGTAGTAGCTACAAACAAACAATAAGTAGACAAGAGAACTAGAACAGGCAAGACAAAAAGTTACAAGACAAGCTTACATGGAACGAACCAGCAAAGAAATGAGAACACAGCACAATATACTGAACAACGTATGAATAAAATCATTGCAATCAGTGGCATTTACTTTTAAGGGTGTTTCTTAAGTGTAAGTTAAATTATTTGCCATTCATAAACAATGCATGTGAGACCACATTACATTAATATATGCACCTATAATAAGCTGTCAGAAATCAGGTGGTGGGTGTGATTTTTCTCAAGTAGGATGCGATCTTGGATGAACATCTACTGTATGTTGATGCTTGAACATCAACCCCTGTTTGAAAATGTAATAGATACCTAATCCCTACCCCTTAACCTAAACCTAATTGTAAATATTTCCAACATCATTAGAGATAACTAAAAACACATAACCCTAACTTACATTTTAACATAAACTGTAAACTTATCTCTTAAAACTTATTGACTGATGGGAATGTTGTTCCAGGACCAGCATAGATATTGATCCAGGAACATCTCCTACTTGGTGAAATCCCACTAAGAGGCTTATGTTATGCATTCTGAACCTTGACTAACAAGCTTTGAGTGTCCAACAGTTGATGTTACAACTAAACTCTTGCTGTACTAATAAAATACATGCAGTTTGTGCATGTATTTAAAAACGTAACATTCTGTAGTGCATTTAGATATTGTTTAAAGAGTCCATATTTTGCATAAAAAAAGTTCATATTTTGGTTTTGTGGGTCTCCAACAACATGCTGTTATGCGTGCAAGGCCAAAAAACACTTTTATTGTCTTATAATATGCATTTATTTTTACCTAATTATCCCAGCGTCTTTCATATGATTCTTTCAGCAATTCATTTGTTCACAAGCCCCTTCTAAGCACGAAGATAATCTGCGCTGATTGGACCGATGACACAGTCTGTTGTGATTGCTTGATTGCGTTCAGCGCGAGACAGAGAGAAATGCCCACAATGGCTAAAGTATGAAGTAGCAGAAAGTATATGAGAGCCGAATGCAAGAATGCAATAAAGCAATGCTGTTAAACACCAGCATATTACTGTCCTCTTTAATCTTACCCCAAGTAATAAGGACACACATTCAGTATTAATGCACTCAGTGGCAAACATTGAACTATTTAGAAAATTGTGCACACAGCGGGTGTAAGGAAGAGCTGATTGTGGCCATAACACCGACAAACGGCAGAGGATCACAAGTTCAGAAACAAATTTAAATCAGTAAAGGAAGAAACATGTGTCACGTTTTTAACGTGGTTTTGGACACAATATGTGAACAGCCCCATCCAGATTTAACCTGAGAAATACAGAACAAGTATTGATCTATAATAGATATGTGATTACAAGCCACACGGTGCAATTACTAATTATAACACACAATTAAACACATATTTTGAAACAATTTTAATTACACTTTCATTTTCTGTTCAAGAAGAAACTGGTCTATTTGATCTGTAAAATTACTGACAATGTCCCTGTCAAAGTTTGACAAAGTCCCATAGTCTCTGCTGCTCCTTGAATCCCACGCTGCAGCTTAGGTTATTGTATCAATCATCAGAAAAATGACAGGGACAAACACAGCACATAAACTGTAAACTTATCTCTTATCGTAAACTTATCAACCTATAAACTTATATGTTGGCTATACTGTGGTATTGTTGTGAAAATGAACCATAACCCTTTATTCCCCACAGCCGAATCTCCATCTGTCAGTGATCGTCATCTTTGTGTCATGATCTGTCCTGTGATCCCTGCGCTTCCACTAGTTCAAATTTTTGGAACTACATATTTGGTGATGTACCGTGTCGACGTCGATGTGATCAAGCAAAAGATTTGAACACAACTCAATTCATTTATTTGACTCTGAGTCAACTATGCTAAAGAATCAGTAGTTATAAACACAGCACACTTTCAGATTTAAACCTCAGCTGGATGTTTTCATTCACTTAGTGCTGTGCTACACACTGCATAGAAGCCCATCGTCAAAAACCTGTAATAGGGGCTCTTTAAGCAATTCTTGATTTCAGTTATACAGAACTTTAGGCATCTTTCATCTTCTCATCAGAGACATGCAGTCTAAACATTCTCTTGGTCATTGTCTGCAAAATTTTTCCATGTTCTTGGACACTTTTAATGCTTCCACACTGTACACTGAATTTATAAAGTGTCTGGAGGTTGGTCTATCAGCTGCTATTTTTCTATACGCAATTTGATTGAATGAGAAACACTAGACTAATTATTCTACATCCCCGTAAACAGAACAAAAAAAAAAACCAAAAACAAACATAAAGTAGTGACTGCAGGTTAAATGAAAAAGCACAGTAAAACACAGATGCATCACTAAAAATGTACACAGATAACTAGTAAAG
>CAIGQQ010037491.1:122093-144489 GCA_903798035.1 Danio albolineatus | reverse complement strand
CAATTCTAAAATGTGAGATCAAATAAATACAGTTAAATCAATTTACCATTGATATAACTAAAAAAGAAATCCCTCACATTTGTGAACCACTAACCAGAATTTTAGGGAGAGCAGCATTACTATTTCATGGTAAATTGGTAAATCATTTGAAGTAAAACATTTCCCTAAAATGCCAAGCACAATTGGCATGATATCCTCAAAATTAAACATTATAGTAATAGCATGGGAGGAAGAGATGGTGAGGTGGAAGGATGTTGGATTAAGTGTCACAGGAACACAGGGTGGGTTGCCAGATTTTCTGAACAAAACTAGCCCAATGACCAATCAAATCTAGGTCAATAACTTCAAAACTCAAAAGATGCCACTGCACATTTGTAAAATACATATTTTACATCACAACAATATGCCGTTTTTTCCTTCAAAATAACTGTACATTAATAATTATAAAGAATCTGTTATCAACTCACTTTAAAATAGACAGCACTAGAACTAGAACTGTGCGTCTAGTTAAAAACCTAATGAATGTGGCCAAATGCAGACCAACTCTGGTTGAAGTGAACCCCAAACCTATGACATTAGTTTTAAATTAATAATACAAACATTCAACATGTTAATAATAAATAGACAGACTTCTTTATGTAGATTTACTTGTTTAGTTTTTTAGTTTTTTAGTTCTGTAAAGTCCTTACCACTGAATTTGAAATAGCCACAGGTTCTCTCTCCTCTAGAGCCTTTACACCTCACAAAAGTATGCTTACTTAGTTTCATCCTCCTAGCTCAGTTTATATCATTATATTATCAATTTTGGTAGAAAAATGGCAGAGTGAAACATTTCAACACATCCATATTAAATCACGATGCAATATGTCAAACCTTTAACTCACAGAATAATAAATAATAAATGCAAGTAATTAAAAGTAGCTCAATTCTGCTGAAAAAATTCGCAGGCCGGCTGAAACAGCTGAAAGACTGCAGTTTATACATGAGCTAAATAATGATTTTAAAGTATTAGGATTAGGCTCCTCCAAAATCCTCCAATGTAATAGATTTTTATGTGCCACCATATACTGCCAAATATACACTATGGGTGTACATATTTACTTGTATAATCTACAAATAAAATATAAATAAAATCAGTTGATTTATACAAATTGCAATAATGTGCTTTTTAAGTGTCTCTCTGTGTGCTTTCTATGTGTGTGAATGTGTTTGTGTGTCAGTTGGCTCTGACCCATAGCCCTCCGCTGTCAGAGATATTTGTATTCACCGATGCATCTCCTAAAGATCGTCATCTGCAAAGTGCAGTCCAGGCTCTTATACTGGAGAAGCAAACAAAGGTAAATTGCCACATACACTGTATTTAAAAAAGAAAAGGAAAAGAAAAGAAAATGCAATTATTAATTCACTAAATATTTTCATTAAAGTACTTTAGTTTAATTACAGTCATTGAATATTGTGTGTATTTTTATTCCTATTGGATTAATGTGTTGTTGCCTTAGCATCATGTAAATCCCCAACTGTCCTGAGTGAAAAGATACATGTGATGCATATTCCAGGTCTGTTGTTTATGAGGTTTAGGTTTGGGAACACTGTTTCCATGCATCTAATCTGGGTAGGCTACAATTATTAGGTGAACTTCTTGCTCACTGAAGATCCTAACATTGGAGGAGGAGGAGGAAAGGCGATGGGAAAAAGGAAAAGAAGAGAAACTTTATCTCCTGGTAGATTCTCTCTGTATTCTTCTCTTTCGTCATTGTCTGGAGGAATGACCATCTTCACTTCAAAAAAAGACATTCACAAAGCATCAGCCATTGTTGAAGACACCACCACCTCCAGCAAGGTACAATCAACAGCATTAGCTGTGTCCCAAATGGCACACTATATGCTATAAGACTATGTACTTATGCACTTACACATTCAACAGTTTAGTATATGTATGTAGTGTCCTCCCAAATGGAACACTAAAGTTTTTTTTTTTTTACTAAATCATGTCCCAGATGACGTTTGACAGTTGCCATATTAGTAAAAATTTATGACCAAAGTACCAAATAATACCTGCTATGAGTAAAACCGCATTCACCATCAGGAGGCGGTATAATCACTCTCGTAGGAGAATTTTGCTTTCACAATCCAAAATAAATAAACTAATCAAACATGACTGCCCTATTGCTCCGTCCCTTCTACTACATGAGCAAAGCAGCAGTTCGTTGAGCATGTGAAGTATCCATCATCATCAACGGTTGAATAAGTGCATCATCTGGGTGTTTAAAGTGCACTATTTTTAGAGTGTTTTCAGCATGAACGCACTACTAACACTGTTCATACTACACCATGGCGTAGAATAGTGCATAAGTATGCAATTTGGAACGTACCTATTGAGACAAAAAGACCAAAAGACAGCATCTATCATTTACAGTTCTGTCATGCATTGTTTTTTTTTTCTCTATAAATAGGTGACACTGTTTCACACAAATGTTGATTCGGATTCATCAAACTCCTTCAGAGTGGACAGAGCCGTGACAAAAGTGATGCTGCACATAACTGGTCAGCTCACAGAGTGTGAGCTTGTCAGTCCATCAGGTACACACACTATTACAAGTAATATCACACCCATCACTTAACTTTTCAGCTACAAATCAAACACCCTCCTATTTTTATGTGCATTTTGGGATATTGCATAAAAATACTTGAAACGGCAATATGCAAATAAACTTTTATACAATAACAAAAACTGTGCAGAGACTATTATCTATTATACACATATACAGATAGACATAACACATAGACATTTAGTGACATGGGCGCGGTGGTGGCATAGTGGGTAGCACGATCGCCTCACAGCAAGAAGGTCGCTGGTTAGAGCCCCGACTAGGTCAGTTGGCATTTCTGTGAGGAGTTTGCATGTTCCCCCCATGGTTGCATGGGTTTCCTCCTGGTGCTCCGGTTACCCCCACAGTCCAAAGACATGTGGTATAGGTGCATTGGGTAAGCTAAATTGCCCGTAGTGTATGTGTGTGAATGAGTGTGTATGGATGTTTCCCAGAGATGGGTTGCAGCTGGAAGGGCATTCGCTGCGTAAAACATATGCTGAATAAGTTGGCGGTTCATTCCGCAGTGGCGACCCCAGATTAATAAAGGGACTAAGCCGAAAAGAAAATGAATGAATGAATTTAGTGACATTTTTAAACATTATTTTAGCTGGATTAAGTTGTTGGTGGTCATCATAACCATACTTTTTGATGTACCAAAAATATTTAGAATAAAGAAATATGAATAAATACTTATTTTATTACATAAAAATACAAGTGAAATACAAATTTATTACATCATAATACGTCAGTAGAAAAAAATATGAATCCATACATTTTTAAATTAAAACTTTCCTATTGTCATTTGCTAGGCAAATAATAAACTGCAGTCACACTTTATTTTGATGGTCCGTTTATTGAATTTAAGTTACATTGCAACTAATTCTCATTAGATTATAAGCAGAATGTTAGGTTGAGGTTATGGTTGGGGTTAGAGGTAGGGTTAGTGTAAATTGACATGTACTTGTAAAGTTTCTTATAGTCAGTTAAATGTCTGTTGAATGTCAGTATCAACAGATATTAAACAGACAGTCTACTAATACTCAAATGGACCATCAAAATAAAGTGTTACCCAAACTGGCCAGCACATTCAACTTTCCTCAGTCAGAATTTGGCCATTTGAATAATAATACAAAAAAAAAACAATAATAATGAAGAGCTTTACAATTGTTCTAGCCTCTTTTGTAAAAAAAGTACCTTTGAAAATTCATGGATAACACTATTAGCCAAATAAGGATTTAAATTAGTTTTATTTTGGGCCTCTTTTGGTGCTTCACACCTTTTTATTGGTCTGTTTTGGTTCAAGAATAAGGTCCAAGATTTAGAATAAAAGTTTCTTGTAAAATATTTTATTTATTTAAAAACAGTACAGTAGGTCAGTAGTAGAATTACTTCAAGTCAGATTATGTTTCGGTAACACTTTACAATAAGGTTCATTAGTTAATGCATTTACTAACATGAACTAATCATGAACAACAGTTGTATAGCATTTATTAATCATAATTGAACATTTACTAATGCATTGTTAACACCCAAGTCCATGCTTGTTAACATTAGTTAATGCACCGTGAGTTAACATTAATTAACAATGAACAAATGTATTTTCATTAACTAAAGTTAACTAACATGAACAAATACTGTAGTAAATGTATTGTTCATTGTTTGCTCATGTTAGTAAATGCATTAATTAACATTAACTAATGAACCTTATTGTAAAGTGTGACCACGTTTTCTTGCACAGCTGTATGTTGGACTCATGAAAAATAATTGTTTGCATTGGCCAAAATTAAGTCACATTGAAGGACTCCGCTTGGTCTTAAAGCCTTTTTCGATGGGTTATTTTCACAATTTAAAATGCCATAGCAATCAAAATAGGACAAATGAGCTCATGTATCAAACAGATTCTGGACCTTTATAAGTAAAGGGTGGGTCTTTCGAACCCTCCGGCTAGGGGCCTGACACGCCAACTAATTATCATTAGATTATAGATAGACTGTTAGGTTGTGGTTAGGGTAAGTGTAAGTTGACGTACTTGCAAAGTTTCTTATGGTCAATTAAATGTCTGTTGAAGGAGCAGTATCAGCAGATATTAAGCAGACAATCTACTAAAACTCAAATGAGAAGTAGTTGGCATGTACTGTAGTTGCAATACAACTTTTGGTCAACAAAATGTGCAACATAGACCATCAAAATAAAGTCTTACCAAATATTCCAGTATGTTCATCAAAAAAGAAATGTGATTTTGTTATAAGATCCTTTGATAACAAAAATGAGAGCTGTGTGACAGCATTATGGGAAAAACAGGGAAATGGGAAATATTGTTTTGGTCATTCTAATATCACTTACCAAAAGTCTATCATCAGAGTGGTTCATTATCCCCAGGAGCTCCCAAAGAGGACCCATTGGATTGAAACTGTGCTTTATTGTTAAATGTTTTATGCAATATTCTAGTTTTGCGCATGAATCTAATATTTTGATGGAAAAAAATAGCTAGTGACTTCTCATAAAAACATCATCTTATTTAGGGACTTCAATAACATTTTTATGTTGTCTGTTGCAACACTCTCTAGACCCATATTTTACAATAAGTTCAGTTTTTTGCACACAAGTTAGACCACCAGTGTAAGGTCCCACCACTTAGTCCAACGCCGGTGTCTACTGGTGGATGAAGGTTCGCTGCCTGTTCTGTCTTTCCAGTGCACAATGTTGATTTACTTCAAGTTTATCTCATATCTAACTCCAGTTTTAGTATAGGATGGTTTAGAAGATTAATATGTTTATCCTCATTTTATCTTCATTTATATTACTTTATTAATTTAGCAATTTTTGAGACATTTTGGTATATATTTGAATGATCTTATAACTCCTACCGATTTTTCCTATGTACAATTTAATTAATGTCAAGACAATAATCAGTGGTCAGTTGCTAGTACCATTTAAGATGTGTTCACTACATCCTAATGCATTAACCCTAGCCCCAATAGTACTTTTAATTTTATTATACTCATTTGTTGTGAACCTATGTCACATTTCGCCGGCTGTAATGCATCATAAGTTCACTAGTCTGATCAATAATTAGAGGCTGATGTTTGATACTACTTAATAGACCGACAGACGATGCCATTATTTAAATAATAATCTCATTCGATTCTTACAATCATCTATGTAACAACTTAGTTAGATTCCAAACATAATAGCCGAAATATTAACCAGAGGTCAATCTGCTAGTACCATTTAAGATGTGATCATTTTCATCCTAATGCATTAACCTTAGCCCCCCATAGTGATTACAACGAATAACATAATTAAAGTCAAACGATAAATTGGAATTTCTGGGATTTCCATCTAACATGTGTTACGTTTAGTCTATCATGAAATCTAGTACATTCTTAACTTATCAGAGTAAATAATTTCAGAGTAAACAAGAATAAATTCAAATATAACAATTTATTAATCAGGCCAATGCGTATTATGCGAATTCATTCAGTCAATCCATAAACGATCAATACAAAACATCAAATTCTCAAAGATAAATCCATAATCAAAAGACGCATTCCTGACTTTGAGATATAAGCTCCACACTACGGGCTACTCTGGTTACAGAAGTCTCCCCGAACAGTTTGAAAGTCTCCCTTAATTATTCAAACCCAGATGTAGGAGGGGTGTGTGTTGTTACCATTTGTTTTCGGCCGGGGGTTTGTGCTTCTTTCTGTGATTGTATGTGAATAGCTTGGTGTCGGCGGAAAGGTTGTTTGCATTCAAGAGATACCAGGTATTGTTCCTACTGTGTTATAGCCCAATCCTACAGGAAGAGGAAGAGACCTTTTCATCAGATGCACGGAGACCCTTTAAATGACACAGAACCTGAACTTTAGCATTTGAATGTTTAAACCAGAAACCACTGTAACGTCCAGGAAGAGAAAGGTGTGAAGAATTGTGGGTGAAACGTAGGCAGTCCACCATAGGTGTGATCCCCTAGTCCTTCTCAGCTGGGTGTGGTGCCTTTCAGTCTGGTGTTTCTCTCTCTGTCAGGCATATTTTCATCATTCTTACAACCAGTAACATTTTCTTTCCCCAGCTGAACATGTTATATTGTCAATGACATGAGAATAATTTTGTCTCTCTTTAAACAATTGTTGAACCTTATCTTCTATCACTTGCCAGTCTCCCCAGGGTCAATGGCTTACCTTAGAATTCCTTATTATTCTGCATGACCCACATTATCTTTTTTCCCCTCTCAGGTGTTCAGCAATCTCTTTTTGGCAAAGATGGACCTCTGGCAGTGATGGACTCATCTAAAGGTTTATATCGAATAAACCTGCTGCCTCCACTAGATATAGGTATATGGCAACTTACAGTGAAAGCCATTGGACCAATTACATTTAACGCCCTAGGTAAAGATGCTTAAATAAAACCCCAGTCTTGTCTTATTTTCTATTTCAAATGTTATTTTTTTACAAGTGCATTAACCTATAACACCCTAGGTGACAGCAGCTTGGACTTTCTGTACTATTTTGCAAGAGAAGCCAATGACACGCATCCAGGATTGAGGAAAATTGAGGGCAGCCCTATAGCAGGTCTTCTCATTGTGTTTTTAGCCATCTGTAGTAAATCATATTCATGTTGTTTCTGTTTTCATTGTTTTGGGATGTATATACTTTGAATGATTTTTAAAATAATTCTATTTCACAGGAATTCCAGTATTTTTGGTTGTTGCTGTAACAGGCCTCTCCCCCAATGAGGAGGCCTCATTCAGTCACGTGAGCCTATTAGGGCCAAAAGGGGAGAGCCTGCAGAAAGTGTTACTAAACTCCTCATCTTCTCGTTGGTCTGAAGAGGAGCTAGTGGGTTACATCGACTCAGTTCCCAGGATGCAATTTAGCATGCGTCTCTCTGGAAAGGACAGAAAGGGGAACCTGCTTGAAAGAGTTTCCACTGAGATGATTCAACCAACACATGTACAGATACAAGTATGAATGGATTCAATGGAGAATTATGTGCTGGCAAAAAAATGTAACCTTAAAAATAGAAAGTAACTCTCATCCCCAGGTGCACTCTGCTCCACAACTTCTCCCAGGTCACAGCTCGAATGTGCTGTTTGAGATATTTAATCATGGTCCCGACCGTCACTTCAGTCTTTCAGCAGAAGATGACCATGGATTTCTACCCCACCGAGACCAACAACGGTGAGAATGATAAAAAGAATTAGCCTAACTGGCCTAAATGTCACAATTACAAGTTCTACTGATGTAGCAGGCCTACGTGAACTTTTATTAGTTAAGTTGAAGGCATAATAAATGTGATTTTGTTCATTAAAATACCAAAAAAAAAAAAAAAAAAAATTAACTGTTTTATACAGTGTATTTTTCCGACTTATTGACTCGTACTTACATCATCATCACCATGGTTTTGAAGAAAATTCAAATCCAGACAAAAAAGCAACATTGTTGCTTAAAAATTGACATAATCTGTGTCCTTTTGTAGTGTGAAGCAGACACTGACAACAGGATCCAAACACAGGGTTTATTAGAAAGTATGGTCAGGCAAGCAACAGTCAACACAGGGGCAAACAGATGTACACAGGCAATCCACGATCGTAGTCAAAATAACAGGCGAGTGGTCAGAAGGCAGGTAGCAGGCAACATCAAAGAAACAAACAAACAAGGCGAGGGTCAAAACCGGCAAGGCAGGGCAAGGCAAGGAAACCGCACCGTAATGTTCATTAAAAGTATAACAAGTCTCAGGAAATAGTGTGTGTGTGTGTGTGTGTGTGTGTTTGTGCTGCTTTTAAAGTCCATCTTATCAGTTCGTAACGATCATCTGGCTGTGAGTGTGTGCACAATCAGTGGAATTCAGAACAGGTACATGTAAGTGGAGCATAGCTTAAACATGTAGTACATTTAATGTTGGATTTGTAGTCCATTGCAATCTGCATGTTTACCACCTTTGGTTTTACAGAAACAGGAAAACACCAAAGGTTTTATAATATGTTGTACGTAAGTCCTTGTCCTCATGTACACATTCTTAAAAACGGGGTTTTCCCTGCTTTCGTTTTTTTTTTCAAAAAATCTCCACCCACATAAAAATGGAAAAACAGACTGTGATAGCCCTATATACATTTCTAGAGATCATGAATTATGTAGTCAAAGGTACATATGGCTGCATTTCATTTTTTTAAATGAATGCTACGGGGCAGTATAACACCGTTTTTTTTTCACGCTTACCAGCTGACCGCTTATCTCCATATGGACAGCTTTACCTCTGTTACCAGCTTGACCAGTTAGCTCACTACGTACATTGGTGGACTTGAGACGCAGAGAGGACATGTCCATGACAATGAGGTTCGAGTCTGGTGAAGAATGGTTCCAGAATGAATGGCTTTTCTTTTTCTGACTTAGATCGGTCAGTCATTTAGTCGACAGTGGCCTCAAAAAGCATACACAGCGGCCTCTCGTGGATTTGGGAAAACAAAAACTGCAAATTCAAATGTAGAAAGAGGTGTGTTTTCAGAATGAGCCTGGGTTGTGCATGTTAATTGCATGCCGAACCAGCAGGCGGCGATAATGACACTATTTTGCTGGGTTTACACCAAACTGGGAATTAAGTATTTGCACAAGTAAATTGCATACAAATCAATGCATTTGAGAGAACAGGCAGATTGCTGTCCCGCGGGTGAATGACACAAAATATGCTATGCTGCGAATGCTGTGGAATTTGCCTCATTTCCATCTTGCTCACATGGTGTGAACCCAGCCATGTTGGCCAATCAAAAAGCAGAAAACAGCACCCACACTGAAGTCATGAGGTGAAAACTCTGGTTGTAGTGTCCCCATGACCACACCATACCCAGATATTTGGAAAATCTTCACCCTGGCTGGAGTTTTCAGAAAGTTTCGGTTACCTTTTCATGCGTTTTCATGTGGATAAACCATAACATGCAAAAAAAAAAGGTGTGGTTTTGAAAGTACCCATGTTCATGTGGACAGGACCTTAGACTGCACAGAGCAGCATTCTAACAGAACCTTAAAATGTATTTAACACAATAACAAAGCCATGTTTATTGCCCATGTAACCATGGCCTGAAAGGAAGTGTTGGACTGTGGCATAATAAAAGCTTTGCTGCTTTCATTCTACGTAATACTTGTTTCTCATGAGGAACTGCTTTAGCGTGGTTTCGGTTTGCCTGGACAACTTTCAGCCTTACTCTGCTTCATACTACTGTGATGATACATTTTGAATACGGCTTTCTTTAACAGCTTTCAGGCATACTCTGCTTCATACTACCCTTATGATACATTTTGAATACTTAAGCTCATCCATGAACAAGATTTTCTTTAAAAGTCTAATGGGATGCAATGAAAACCAGAGCTCCCATGATTCCATGATGGTCTCATCAAACTATAACTTTGTTTTTGTTGTACAATGTACACTTTCAAGTGGCAAAAAAATTCATACTGTGTCTGATATACTTTCATATTATTTAGATGTGTCCATGACAGTTATTCCATTTTTAGGCTGTTTATTGGTACAAGGGGCTCTGTGAAAAGAGAGGTTGAGATAAGGACCCCTCATACTACTCAGACAGGGAAGGCCATCACCCTCACCCTGACTGTTAAGGCAGAAGATTCACCAGACTCAAATTATGCAGTAATCCACCTGACAGTAATGCCAGAGGTAAGAATATGCATACAGTATAATGAGTTATACATGAGTTACCAATCCTCCATATACTCAACCCATACCGCCAAACCACCAGGGGATATCCCTTATTTTCAAATCCCAATGTTGACAGGTATGATACCAACCAATTCTCATTAGAGTAGTGGTAGACTGTAAGGTTTGGGTTATGATAAGAGTTAGTGTAAGTTAATATGTACTTTCATACTTTCTCATTGTCAATTAAGTGTCTATTGATAGAGCAGTTTGTAATTAAATGTATTAACTGTATATGATTAGTTGTAAATGTAAAATGTTGAAGCTAACTTGATCAGAGGCTTATTCCCAACATGGGGTACATGTCATTTGTTGACCACTAATTACATGTTAATGCATTTTTTAAAAGTAACTTATAACTCAATTTATGTTACAATTCCAGGAGCCTGATAAAAGTCCTCCAGCATGTTCCTCCCTGCATATAGAGTCCTCTTGCCCATCTCTGTGCTCTCAGGGCAACTGGAAAGTCTCACTGTTAGCAAAAGATAGAGGTCACTCTGGACTGGCATCCATAGAGCTGGCACAAGGAGAGGGCAGACTCGTTCTTTCTGAAATGACTACACAGAGACACACAGAACATTTCCCAAAGCTTCACGAAGAAACCACACGAGGAGTCTCTCTCCCTTTTCAACAGCAACAGAAGGAAACCTCAGAAGTCAGTCATCAGCACATTGGAGCAAGAGTACAACTTGGACAAAGACTGGAAGGTGTTCAGTTAGTGTATGGGGATCATCCATTGAACATCAGTGAATGGACCAAGGGGAAACCCGTATTGATGTATTATTCATCAAGCTGCTGTGCCCCTCATGCAGAGCTAGTACTGTTGGATAGAGCAGGTAATATGAGACGTTGTCATCTCAAAGCTAGTCAGCAGAGGGCACTACGAGTAAACAACAGGGCACATAGTTGGGAATCTATCTCATGGTTACTTATGTTATGGGGACACTTCGTATTAAGTATGCTTTATGTATGATGATGTATGATTAAGTATGATGAAATTTTCTTGATTTATTGTTTACTATGTAGCTGTGTGGCCACAGATGCCACTGAAAGGGTAGAAAATACCAAGGTTTGAAATGAGTTTACTTTTGGTTCCAACAGAAAGGTTGGTTTTGGTGACTAAAGTCATTTTTATGGTTATTCTCTGTACTGTATATTGGTGATAATGAGGTGGAAAACAAAGATTAGGAATGACCCTTAATGTACGAGCCATTCTATTTAGTGAATCAACAACTGTAGAACCAAAATGAATGACTGTTATGAGTTACACATTTTTAGTGATTCAAAAAAATGATTCTAAACATTACTGAATTAATTACTGAATCACCTACCAGATTTGAATCAATGACAAAACTGAACAGTGGCTACTTCGTGCCTGACATTAAATGAACCAAGAACTTTTACTTGGTTACATATATAAAATACCAAGATTTATATCTATAAACGTCTTCACTGTCAGTTTGCAGGTAGGTAGGATCAAAGAACAAATGTGACTCAAGTCTAGTGGTGTACTTTTGCTTGGTGTACTTGTGGCTTTGTAATTAATTGATAAAGTTCAATAAAGGGATGTAAGCCATTACCTAAACCAGCCTCTTTCAAGACTTCACAAAAATGTACAGGAGCCATGCAATTAAGTGAGCATGGGTAAGGTAGTCCTCATCTAGATGTTGAATGCTTGGTTCTGTTCTAATTTGAAATGGAACGTCATGGGGGTGAAAGTTTTGGGGTTTTAGGGGGGCTGAGAAGACAAAATGAGTGGGCAACATCCCCCCCTAAAATAGGCCTATTCATTCAATAATTTTCCTTTGGCTTAGTCTCCATTTCAGAGGTTGTCACAGCAGAATGAACCGCTAACTATTCTGGCATATGTTTTACACAGCGAACACTCTTCTAGCCACAACCCAGAACTGGGAAACACCCATACACTCTATTTCATGAACACACTCATACACTACAGCCAATTTAATTTATTAAATTCACTTATAGAGCATGTCTTTGAACTATTGAGGTAAACGGAGCACTCAGAGAAAACCCACACGAACACAAGGAGAACAGGTGAACTGTGAGTGCTAACCATTAAGCCATCATGCTGCATGTTGCAACCTGTCACTGCAAAAGGTCTGTAAACTGATCTGGTCATGTGACTTTAATACATTTTAAACAAAACAAAATATATATAAATAAATAAATACATAACCAAAATAAATACATAAAATAATAATAATAATAATAGTAAAAAGCCACAATTGTGACTGGTGGAATTAAACAATTTAATGTACTGTATAGCTCAAGAACGTCTGAGTGGATTTCTATTAACATGTTCCACTCTGTAAATAACTCATGTATGAATACGCTCTCTGAACACTGCACAGTTTCCAAAGTGCAAATCAACATTAAAGTTATGTTACACAATAAAGTAAATAAAAAGTTAAATGTTATTTCTTGGTTAAACATTAAATGAAAGCCTTTGTTGGCTGCGCAAATGTCTTCATGGACTGGATGCTATACATTTTACATACTGAGCATTCAATTACTTCACATTATTTCACAGTCACTTTGTTTTATTTATTTAATCTGCTTATTAGATCAAATGTATATTTTTATTAGACTGAACCACTGACTTACACTGTTCTTTAACTTTCTAAATAATGTAAGTAACTGTGAGTTTAGCTGGGGAGGATCAGTCAATAAATAGCTTGACACATTTGTACAAACTTCTGATTAACCAGGATGCAGTGCAACAACTTCATTTGTAGAATTAGCACAACCTGGATGCATGTGAAAAACACTGCATGGAATGGAAATAATAGAAGGACAGAAAGAGGAAAGAGGATATTGGGGCAGCAAAGCAGAATTTCTTCTGGCTGTGGGAGGAAATGTGGTTGGACTTGGTAACGTTTGGAGGTTTCCTTACCTCTGCTACAAGTATGGAGGAGGTATGAAAACAAGCAGCAACCTGAATATATACACTCATGCACTTATTAGTGCTTCTTTAATTATGCATTGTTAAATTGCTGTGTTCTCAGGGGCATTCCTAATACCTTACTTGGTGTTTGTTGTGACCTGTGGGGCACCTCTGTTCCTGCTAGAGACGGCTATGGGACAGTACACACAGGAAGGGGGTATTACATGTTGGCATCGCCTCTGTCCACTGGCTGAGGGTCAGAGTTGCATTTATTTTGATAATGTTTTAACATGAAAACAGATTTATGTTATGCAGTGGAAGGCTTTATGTGCATGATGTGGAGACATTTATTTTATTACAACAGTTATTGTTTTTTTTTATATATGTGAATCAATGATTCAGCTGATCTAAAAAAAAAAGCTCTCCGAGAAGGTTATTTTAATAATCAATAGAAAGAGACAAAACTTAAAGTTTGTTTAGTGTCAAAACAACATTTGCATTTGACTTGAGTGGGATATTAGCCTTTAATTCTGGTTTTCAGATAGTATGTTTCTTTTGTCAGGCATTGGGTATGGAGGACAACTGATTCTGCTGTACAGCTGCATGTATTATATCATCATTCTGGCCTGGGCGCTTTTCTACCTCCTTTTTTCTTTTAGATCCCAGTTGCCATGGGCCAGTTGTGACAATACATGAAACACAGGTGATCACTTCAATACATTAATAAATCCATGAGCAAAAAGTGCCATAAGCTGAAAAATAAATTTATATAAATGTAGAGACTTTTCTGTCTTAGGTGACTGTATAAATCTTGCTGCAAGGAATTTGTCCATCAATCGGACGTCTCTGATAAATTCAACACCTGCAGCAACTGAGTTCTGGGAGTAAATAAATAACACATTGTGTTTTGCTTTATGGTTGATTAACAATTCATCATTATGAATGATTATTCTGTACATAAAATCAAAACCATATTTTATGTGTTTGTCATTATAGACGCAGAGTTCTTTCTATCTCTGGAGGTATTGAGGAGGTCGGTAAGATCAACTGGGAGATTCTTCTGTGTCTGATGGTAATGTGGATCATATGTTATTTCTGCATCTGGAAAGGAGTCAAATCTACAGGCAAGGTGTGCAATAGTGTTGACATTTCAACTTAAATTGTTGAATACTTTGGAGCATAAATTTATTGGAATAGTGCAACATAAAAAAAGTTGTTATTGGATGAAGTATCTTTTTAAGTTTGGTCTCGTTCTACCTAAAGTTGATATCTCAAAAAATGAGCTTACAGTCAGATTTTGTTTGGGTGTAGTCCCAAATTTTCATGACCAATCGTTCGTGATATTTCATGTGCATCACTACTCAAAATTCATGCAACAAATTACATCCTTATGAGTCCAAGAATATTCTTGCTGCAAATTAATGAACTGTTCTTATGTCGACTATTTTGAAAATCAGTCACCAAATGTGGAAACCATAGTTCGTAAGCTTTTTTCAATATTACTTTTTATTATTGTCAAAATTACTTTAGGTTCGGACTAAGGTACTGTTGTAGCAGTATGCAAATGTCCCACCTGTCAAATGGTAACAGTTAAGGGGTTAAAGGAAAACATGTTTAATAATTCAAAATTTCTCTCTATACAGTAGGTACTACTTTAATATGGACATTACCGCCGCGGCAATTACCGCCGCCGCGAGAGAACATATTTTAAGGGATGACCGCAGTTTGCGACTTTGCCGCCAGGGGGCACAAGGGGACGGGATGCGACCGGGCAGAAATATACAGTGGCTGTAAATACTCCGCTACTTCTGAAGATGAAATAATAGGACAAAACATTATAATTGCTTCATTAATCATTAAAAACTTCTTAACAGCTTTATCATTATTGTAAGTGTGTTAAATGAAATGAAGATTCATTTTGGAAAAGGTAAAATTAAAGAAATAAAAGACCACTAAACTAAACGCCAACTAAAATGAAAGTAGATACAAACACATATACAAATAGGCCTAAATAAATAAATTATATAAAGCAGTGTTTTAGCCTAAAAATAGAGAGATTAAATAAATATTAATTGAATAATTAAATAGGCCTAAATGTTTATTTGCTTAAAGACATTACCAGTGATGTAATGTGGCATAACAGCATAAAAAAGGAAAAAGGCAGTCAAAAGTTAAAGTTAAAATACATTTGAGGTATAAAAAATAAAACAGCTCATCAAAACAGTCTGTCTGCTATTGTATAGGCCTGTAAAGGGGGCTATATTATTTTAATTCATTTCTGTTTCTGTCACTGGCGGTTCAATGCGTGTGCCTGAGTAGTTTATATTAATTAATATATTATTTACTTTTTCTCTCGGTATCGCGGCTAGGACAAAACATTATAATTGCTTCATTAATCATTAAAAACGTCTTAACAGCTTTATCATTATTGTAAATGTGTTAAATGTAGAAAAGTCTGTTTTGGAAAAGTTAAAATTAAAGAAATAAAAGACCACTAAAATAAACGACAACTAAAATTAAAGTAGGTACAAACACACATACAAATAGGCCTAAATAAATAAATATATAAAGCAGTGTTTTAGCCTAAAAATAGAGAGATGTACAGTGTTTAATATTTTAAAGTGACTAAGACAGTTACCCAATAAGCTTTTTCATTTACGTTTTCATTTACATTTTCGTTGTATTTTACTATCTAATTTTATGTCTCAATTATTGTCCATAAATAATAAATTAATAATTAAATAAGCCTAAATAATTAATTACTTAAATTACCAGCGAAACATGGTGAAAACGTCCGATGCATGGTCTAAAGAGCTCATAAAAACATAAAAAATAAATCATAAAAATAAACTAACCTATAGGTATACCTTAAGCAGATTAAAACAGCAAAAATGTGTTGTATGTTCAAGTGTTCATATTTTTATATGAGGTGGAAAATATAAAAACAAAATTTTATTATAGCTGCTGAGCGCAGCGAAATACAGACAAAACTATAGCCTATATTTATTACTGCCTATATTTTTTTATTACCGAATAATGTGCAACATCCTGAAATTATTATCTTAAATAAAGGGGCATTAGGCCTACCTATTAAGTGTCATATAGCCTATGGAAATATTAATGTTTTAAGTCTGTCCGGAGCATGTTTGATGGTGTCTATCAAATATACTTTTTTACTTGTAATGGCTCAGTATGTTTTGTATTTTGATTTCAATCTTTGTTACTTTGCACTTTTTGATTTCAATCATTGTTACTTTGCACTTTGCGTGTGAAATATAATGCGCGCATAACCGCGTAAAAAAAGAAAAGGTTGTCAAAAGTTAGAGCTTATTCATCCAGAAAAAATACCTATATTAAAACACAGCATGTATGTTTATACAGATTGTGAACTTAGGGTAAAGCTTAAAGTAAAGCTAAGATATGCGCTTGGTTTTTAATGCATTTAAAAAGATTTGCGGCGAAGCAAGATGTTTTAACAACCGCCTAATAACAAATATACTGCGTCAATCATCATGTGTGCGCATAAGGCGATATGTTGCCTTTTTTATAGGCTACAGGCTACTATATAGTGTATATCAATGTTGTTGTTTTTTTGTATGGTAAAGGGCAATGCACAGTATGTTATTGGTGTAAACTTAGGCTAAAACTTACCATAGGTAAACGTGTTACAAATCAAGCATGAAGTAGCACTTTTTGTAACTGTATTACTTTTGCATATAGTGATATGGGAAAAAACACAGTCAAACTGTTGGTTAAGATAATTTTTTTATTCTATTTTTAAAGAGAAAAAAAGGAAGATACAGCTACAAAAATATAGAGTTAACAAAATGTTTTTTAAAGTTGTCTTTAATAGTGAAGACGTCGATGGACGCTAACAGAGGTTCGCGGGGAGCGTAGAAATTCGTTTACTCTGTCCTTAATGCGTTTGATGTCTGCGCTGGTCAGGTTTGGGAATCTCTTAAAGACGCTGTCTCTAACGAACTGTCTCAGGTTGACGGGCAACGCAACTTTGCCTCTCGAACCATCCCAGTTCGTTGTGGATGCCCACTCCGCATATCGCTGGTCTGTCACAACTGCACGAAACAGCAAGCAACCATATCGATCTGGCCGTCCCCGACTCTGAACCATTAGCATGTCACTGTGCTCTTGGGTGGGAGGGGAGAACAATAAATCGGGGTGGCAACTTGAATGTGGAGATGGAGTCGGACCTGCCGAGGTGACTGTGGACTGTTCTGTATCCACATTCAAGTTAATGGGAGTGCGCATGGAGTCTTGTGTCACTCGAGCTTCCGTTGCTGCTGTTTCCGCTTCTTTCAGCTGAAGCAAAGTGGTTGCGTGAGTCTGTATAAGTTCATCGTGACTGTTGTTAAGGTCAGCAAGGGCTGATTTGTAATCATTAAGTTCCTTCCGCATTGCCTTAGTCTCCAGCGTACCCGCCGCTAGCTGCTCTCTTAGTGCCTTAATATCGCAGAGCTGCCTCTTCAGCTGAAGCCTCAGATCCTCCTCCACAGGTAGTCTAGGCTGGGGTTCAGTGTGTGGGTTAATCACACTTAATAGCGTATCGGCCTGTTGAGAGTCAACATAGAGTATTATTAAATATTGCCACGTTTGGCGCGAACACAAATTTCAGAAAATTTCGCAAATTTCATTTTTGATTATACAGCAAATAAGCAAACAAATTAAATTACCGCTTTTTTGGCGACCATGCGCTTCTTTACCCTCTTCACCGCTGTTGTCTTCTCTGCTGTTGTCTTTCTGTTTTCCAACAAAGCTGTCTATCGGAATAAATTAGATATGTTAAAATTATGTTAAAACATCAAACATTGGAAAATACAATACAAAAAATCATAAAGGAAAATACGAAAAGACGATGATTTAATAGTTACCATTTTTGAGTTCCTGGTCCTCTTTCCGTAAAAAGATGTGCTGTTCATAATGACTGAGTAGGTCACACAATAATCAGCTACGAAAAGTTGTACTGGGTCTGTGGCACTTGCGGCCTTTATGGGCTCATGCAGGTTGTGAAATGTGGGTGGGGCTACAAAGGTGTGGCTCTTTGCCCATCTTTTTGAAGTGACAATAGCCTACACCAGGGCTATTCAATTAGTTTGTGATGGGGGCCGGTTCATGAAAAGCATCCCAAACGAAGGGCCAGAGAGGTATGACTTGCAATATGAGTGAGGATGCAACTACATATGTTGCATTTTTGCTCCTTAAGACACCCACGTTGGCTTTTCTACATTAAAATGTTAATATGTTGTATTTTGAAACTACATAATATCAGTGCATTTTACAATGTGTCTTTTTTTAACAAACCTTCAAATGTTTTATTTCAAAGCACGACAAAAGCAGTGTATTGTTTAAGCAGGCTTCTTCTACATTCAAACACATTCATATGTTTTGAACTGCATAACAATTATGGATGCAGCAATTATAGATTTTGGTTGTATGATTATAGTCTGAAGAATAATCATGGTTTCACGGTAATCGCGTCTAATGTAAATTTAAGCTTTATTTTAGGTAGGCCTAATTATTTAGATTAACTGTTGTTATCATCTGTGTTCATACACTCTCAGAAATAAAGCTACAGGAGCTGTCACTGGGGCAGTACCTTTTCAAAAGGTACATATTTGTATCTGAATGGTCTATAATGGTACCTCAAAGGTACTTTTTAGGCACATTTGTGTACGAATATGCACCTGTGAGGTTCCACTGTGGAATCTTTGGGTACCTTTTGAAAAGCTACTGCCCCAGTGACAGCTCCCGTACCTTTATTTCTGACAGTGTACATACAGAATCATTTAATAATAATTCGTCTAACATATCTTTTGTTTACATTGCACTCAAAGCCACGCACAACCTCACCGCAATGTTTTCTAAAGCGTGCGCCCGGATAGCCGCGAGCGCATTGTTCCGCTTGCGCGCACACATTGGTGTATTCTACATTAGAACAAACATGCGCGCGGAAAGGACGTGATAGTGGAACGGCCCGCCGCTATAGTTAATCCAGTGTGCTTGCATTGGCATCGGCGTACAAGCTCGGAACGTTAAACTAGCGCACAGGTGGCATAACTGTGTTTAATTGCAGCAGTTTCGTTCTGTGCAACAGAAACACGCAATTGAGAAGCCTTTACGAATAATTAACCGCGACGAATTAAAGCGCAGTGAAATCAAAACATTCTTTTCACCCCAACACAATTTATTAGGGCAATATAAAGGCTAAAGAACTTAATTCTTATATTTGCTTAATTTTAGCAGCCTAGGGCTACTTCTCACCATGGATTTTATCTTTTCTATAGTGTAAAATCATACTGCTAAGAAAACTAAAACAAACCAACAAAATTATAACTTAATTCAAAACACCCTTTCATATGGTACAGTACACACTTATAGTGTTATCCTATTGTGGAAAGGCAAAGCTGAAAATCTATGGTTAAGGCGCCACCCAGCGGCCAAAAGCTGTTGGCGCACTTTTTACCGCCGCCGCGGCGGGAAGAACGACGGTAATTAGGACATTTTGAACTAGAGACATCTGTAAGTAGTCTTGGCATTCTATACAACCTATATATAAATGAGAAATAATCACCAGACCTGTACAATTTCAAAAAACACTTTTATTGTGTGAAATAGGAAAATTTTCTGCCATCTGCATAAAAAGCACCATTACTATAAGTTTTATATTAACAGATTTACTGCATTTGAAATCAACATTAATCAAACTCTAAAAACAAAAACAAAAAAAATCTGCATGCACTCACCAGTCCTGCACGCATTACTTGACGTCAATGAGATGAACTCAGTAAACGATAATAACTGTGCTGTTCTCACAGGCAGTGTCTGATACTGCACAGATGACCTTGACATATATATTATTTGTATACGCCATCTTAATAGAAATAACGGTCTTTTCACGAGCTGCAATATTACTTTAATTTTAAAAAACGTGAATGCAAGCCCTTTCGTGATGGTGTATGGCCGCAGTGTTCGATTTCACATATAGCTGCCAGTTTGCACGACTAACAACATCCTGACGATTAAATGAAGGATTAAACAGAATCTCTCGCACTTAAAATATGTGTATTCGGAGGTAAACAGTTACTTGAAAACTCCGTCCCACCGGCTTTACAGTGAATGGCTTTAGTAATTTTCATAGCGGATTAAAATCCACTGCAAGTCTTTTATCCACTCTTCGAAAAGTGTAGATGGTGGATTAACTATACACTCACACACACAGACATTTAAAGTCAGAATTATTAGTCAAGAATTATTAGCCCATGTATATTTTTTCCCCCAATTTCTGTTTAACAGAGATATTTTCAACACATGGCAAAACTCACTCTCTCTTTCTCTCCCCAGATTTACTGTAATAAAGTTTGTTGCAAAATAATATTTATCTCATTATTTTGATATGTCATTATATGCCTTAGTCAAGACTGTCAGAATAGTCATTATTATGAGATTCATTATTACAAGAAATATGTCATTATTGAAAGTCATCCCTTATTATTACTGAGAAAGTAAGTCTATTATAGTTTCACATTATGACCTTGTGATAAGATAAATATTCTATATATTTTTATTTAATAGGGAAACTAGCTTTCCATACCATACATATCAAATGTGGATCATCATAACCTGCGTCCAATGCCGGCTAACTTCCGGAAAGGGAGAGTAACCAATAGCGTTAGAGATAAAAAGTAAACCAGGGCCCGCCCGAGGAGTGACAAAAATCGAAAAAGATTTGCGCGAGCAGAGAAGAGCCAGCGAGCGAGCGGAGAGAACTGATGCAGACATGACCTCGCTTGCGAGAGCTTACATCGTGCGCACAGATGATGATGTGCGCGCTCGAGGCCCGTTTCCTCGGGGTGGATCAGTTCAGCGCGCGCGCGTGAAGATCTCATCCTTCTCGATTAATTTTGGCATTGATTTGCCACCATAATTAACATTCAACACATGATCACTGATCAGATGTAACGTTAATTATGACTTTAGGCGCTTTCTAAAACTAAATCTGTCAGTGTTATTTTCATTCTCTTGTATCCAGACCTTTACATTTCCGAGGCTGTCTCTCCCTGTCACCTGAATGCAGGCGTTGGCTGAGTGATTGACAGCTGATATTAACCAATCTATTCGCGTTCAGTGCTAGAGCAGTGGGCCAATCAATGGAGAGAGATATGAATGGGGAGAAAGGTTCTGCCACTTGGTCTGCAACAACTACATGGTCTTCAACCAGGTGAGAGGTTTCTGTCAGCCGTCTTGGTGTTGGGAACCTCATAGTGGAATATCTATCCACTTGTCCACAGTGTTGCCCGATTGATAGTTTTTCTGCCCAATTGGGCCGTTCTGAATTTTTTTGTGAGGGTAAAAAATAACAAAGGCGGGTAAAGAAAATTTGGGCGGTTTTGCAACGGTGTGCTTCCCAGCCCCAGCAATGATCTCAGCCTTATGATCTCACAAAGAGATCATCACCCCGTCTTGTTGCTTTCCAACCATGCTGTCAGGTTGAGGGTACCACTCTACCTCCGAGAGCAAGAGCATCTATCAACATGTATCATGTACAAACAAAACACAAGCTTATAGTTCCAGGCCTAGTCATCTCTCATCTTCCTCTATCATCACTCCTTTTTTATCCATCCACAGCTGATCCTAATCAGCTCTTGCTCCATTCTTACAGCTCTTAGCCACACCTCCCCCTTGTGATAAAAATGTTACAACATTTTAGCATTACAAGTATAATTTTGTTACTAACATCACATAAATTAAAACATTTTGTAGATCTATTACGATACAATTATATTGAATCTGAGGTTTTGTGCGTGCAGGTTTGGTTGGAGGCAGGAGCTCAGATCTTATTCTCCTACAGTGTGGCTACTGGCGCTATCACTGTTTTAGCCAGCTACAATAAATACTACAACAACTGCTACAGGTTAGTATTGGTGCTTTTAATTAAATGACTGTACCAAAAATGAGCTTATAGCTATATGAGTAGAACAAATTTACAACTATGGTGTACTGTAAAGTATATATTAGATTGGATTAGATGTAATATAATTGAATTGTGTACTATGAAGTAAAATGTTACTAAAATACATACATGGCTTTTAGATTTGTTTAGCCAGAGTTTGCTAGACAACAAATGAGATTGTGTGTGTGTGTGTGTGTGTGTGTGTGTGTGTGTGTGTGTGTGTGT
>CAIGQQ010037491.1:109864-122083 GCA_903798035.1 Danio albolineatus | reverse complement strand
GTGTGTGTGTGTGTGTGTGTGTGTGTGTGTGTGTGTGTGTGTGTGTGCGTGTGCGTGTGTGTGTTTGCCTATGTCTACATATATTAGGGACACCCTCTGGCTTTGCCTTCTGAACAGTGGCACCAGTTTTGTGGCTGGTTTTGCTGTGTTCTCAGTCTTGGGCTTCATGGCCCATGAACAGGGTGTTCCCATTGAAGAAGTAGCAGAATCAGGTACTGCATCATTTCATGAAAACATAAGCTATATTATAAGAGATTTGGAAGTAAAAACTGAAACATATTACACTTTTTCTCAATCAGGTCCAGGACTAGCATTTATTGCTTATCCACAGGCAGTAGCTATGATGCCTTACCCTCAGTTTTGGGCTGTTTGTTTCTTCATCATGGTTGTTTTGCTAGGCCTAGATACACAAGTGAGTTGAAACTAACATGTTTTCATTATATATTTTAGTCTATGTTAACATGAAAAGTATAGCATGTTCTGATGTTTTGACTTCATCAGATTGTCTTGATCATAACTTATGACATGTCTGAATTCACATACCTCTCTACTATAAAGTATGTGAATAACAGTATGTAAGAAATGACCAGATGACATGCTTCTTCCCCAAAATTATGTAGAAGACATACAATTGTCACTTTACTATCCCATGAGACCCTGGAATTACATCAATACTTTCCACATTTACACAATATATAATGCACTTTTTAATGTTCGGGAAGTATGTTCATATTCAAATGTAATACAAACTCAAGAATTTCACATTTCGGATCCATCTCATGTTTGCATACCTAAATGCAGCTCATGACTGTATATCTTATTTGCAACTTTGCAAATGCTATCATAAAACTGACCGACATGTTCCAAATCTGTATGACTTTGCCATCAAAGTTTGTTTCAATGGAAGCTGTCATGACATCGGTGATGGACATGTTTCCAGTGGTGCTGCGCAGAGCAGGACGACGAGAAATCTTACTCCTGTTCTACTGTCTTGCTTGTTTCTTTGGTCAACTTATCATGGTTACAGAGGTAAGAGGAAAGGTGTGTGTGTGTGTGTGTGTGTGTGTGTGTGTGTGTCTGCAACAGATTTCCTGTGAGAGTTTGTTTAGAGGTTGAGGTGGGGTACTGCTACTGTGTATAATAAGTTTTTTTACAGTATGAAATAGTTTATGCCTATGTAGATTCCTTGTAAACCACTAATACCAATGTGTGTTTGTACATTTTGTTTATGTAGTTAGTAAGCAAGTTACAACTTTCTAACTCTACCTGAAAAAATGTGTTTTTTGTTTTTTTTAACTGATGCAAGTAAGTTAAACATGATGCTAGTAATGCAATCTAATGCACTCTTTTTAAACAAGTGCATCAGATCTAAACTTTCTTTACCGTTGCACTGAGCAAATCTGGGAATCTTCCCATCCCTTCTTTAAATTCAGCCTCAAATAAAAAAGTTTGGACAGTATGTAAAATGCAAATAAAAAAATAAGAAGAAATTTGTCATTTGCAAATTTACTTTGACTTGAATTTGTGTCATTGCCCTTGGCAAAGGTAACGTTGGCACCATTAATGCTGAAATACTTAAGTACATAGAAATTTTGGAGCACAACATACTGCCTTCTTTTCCAGGGATGTCCATGCAATTTCAACAAGACAATGCAAAACCACATTCTGTGGAGGAAGAGGATACAGGTACTTGACTAGCCTGCTTGCAGTTCCGACCTGTCTCAAATAAAGAATGTGTGACACATTTTGAAGCACAAAATGTGACAACAAAGACCCCGTACTCTTGCCCACTTTAAGACTTGTTTGCTGGAACAATGGGACAAAATTGATATCTGATACTTCATCACTTGGTGTCATCAGTCCCTAAACGTCTTGTTGTGAAATGGAGTGGCAAAATTACAAAATGGTAAATGCTTTACTGTTCCAACTTTTTTGAAATGTGTTGCATGAACTAAATTGGAATGTGTTTATTTTGAAATATATATATATATATATATAAATAAATAAATCATGAGGAGTATGACACAGTTAATAATGTTTGTTTATTATCTGCAATGAAATACAAGTCAAAGTAAATTTAGAAAACACTACTTTCTTTTTTATTTGTGTTTTCCATACTGTCCCAACTTCTTTTGATATGGGGTTGTAGATCCAAACAATGAAAATGTTGTCATTCTGTCATAATTAATTCACCTTCTGCTTGTTACAAACTTATTAAACTTTATTTTAGTTTCTTTCTTCTATTGAACACAAAACGAGTTATAGTGAAGTATGTTGGAAAGGAGCAGCCATTGTTCTCCCCGTGTTTGCTTGGGTTTCCTCTGGGTCCTCTGGTTTCCCCCACAAGTCCAAAGACATGCGGTATAAGTGAATTGGGAAAGCTAAATTATCCGTAGTGTATGTGTGTGAATAATAATAATAATAATAATAATAATACCTTTTATTTATAAGTGCCTTTCAAGACACTCAAGGACACCTTACAGTAGATCACTAACACATCATAAAAATACAAGCAGTAAAAATAACAGTCAACATAATATCAAACCAGCGAATCATTAAAAGCTATCCTAAACAAAAATGTTTTTATCTGAGATTTAAAATTGGAAATAGAGTCCACCAAGCGAATGTGTAAAGGCAGGGAGTTCCATAGCTTTGGTGATGCACAACTAAAAGCCCTGCCACCAAATGATTTCATCTTAATGTTTAGAACAGACAACAGTTCAGCAGAAGATGATCTCAGTGAGTGTGAAGGAGTGTACGAATAAAGAAGGTCAGAAAGATAGTGAGTGTATATGTATGAGATAGTGAGTGATAAGAGTGTATGGGTGTTTCCCAGTGATGGGTTGCAGCTGGAAGGGCATCCGCTGTGTAAAAAAAAAATATGCTGGATAAGTTGGCGATTCATTCCGCTGTGGCGACACTTGATAACAAAGGGACTAAGCCTAAATGAAAATGAATGAATGAATGATTGAATGAGGAACAGCCATTGACACAAATAGTATTTTTTGTTCTCATTGTGAATGTCAATGGTGGTGTCAGTGCTGGATTCCAGCATTGTTCAGAATACATTGTGTGAATAAATGGTGAGGAAATCTTTTTTGGGTGAACTGTCCCTTTTATCTAGCCCTGGGTGTAATGTTGTATTGTGACCTGCAGGGGGGGATGTACGTATTCCAGTTGTTTGACTACTATGCTTGTAATGGAGCCTGCCTTCTGTTCTTGTCTGTGTTTGAGTCTCTGGCTATGGGATGGATATTTGGTGAGTTATACATATAGGAAAAAATAATAATAATAACATAATACATGCTCACAATGCCATAAAACAATGGAAGCTAAATACATTTTACACCATAGGGGCCGAGAGAGTGTGTGATATCACCGAAGACATGTCAAAGTCACGACCCAACTACATATTCATCCTGTGTTGGAAATACCTGACTCCTCTTGTGTCCTTAGTGAGTGGCTCAATATTTTAGTCATTGGTCTGTTTTGACAGCTAATCCCTGAGACATTTCTTATGCTGAAAGTATATGTGTAAACAACAGTTGCATGCACAAAATAATTAATTATATTCAGGCAGAAGAGTGCATGTGTTGAACTAGTTAATCTCTGACTGAAAATAGTATAGGTTTCTTGATCTTGCTCAAAATATACCTGAACATGCTCAAGCTATTCACAACGTAAAATCCTCAGTTGAACTTTCCTTCCCATCCTTTTTCAACATTAGCCATTCTATTTTGTTCAAACTCAGGTGTGTTTTGTCTGCTCTATGGTGGAGTACCAGCCCTTGACTTTCAACCGCTGGTATGTGTATCCAGATTGGGCATACGTACTAGGTTGGTTGCTGGCTCTGTCCTCTATAGTGCTGGTGCCTGGATGGGCACTGGGTCGAATGTGTACTGAAAAAGGGAGTTTGAAACAGGTTAGTATATCCATTTTTGATTTTGAAAAAAATTAGATAAACCAGCCACCAAGACAGCGGTTCTCAATCCTGGCTCTCACACCCCCCTCTCTGCATATTTTGTATGATTTATCTGCCCTGCAAAGTGGACATCATAGAATATTATGCCATGATTACAGTTTGAAAGCATGTTCAATAACAAGGGTAACATGCCCAAAACATGAATTATTTGCTAATCACATGATTGGGGTTACATAACCCTACAGGCTATAATATTTGAAAATGCTGCAAACAGCTATGAACCAGGATTAAGAACCACTGCACTTAACCTTCACTTGGAGTATTTAACTAATTCCAATTCACACCTACCATTTAGAGTGAATCTATCTAGATGACTTTCACGTTTCAGTACCTAAAACCTTGTGTTTGTTTGTCTTGACAGCGCTGGCACCGTTTATGCACTGCTGATAAAGACCTTCCACTTACCTGTAAGCAACGAGCTCAAATAAAGCAAACTGCTTTCATGACAGAGATGGAAGAATTAGTTAGGACAAGCATAGATCAACATGAAATCTGATAATTATCATTATTTTGCAGTTAATATTTTCATTATTATTTTAGTAAATGTCATTAAGAATTATTACAAAACTGAATAAACTTAATAAAAGGTATGTCAAAACCAAACAAGTTTTTTTAGAGAAACTGTGTACTTCTTGTTTCTGTTTAATATATCCTAATAAAAAATTATATGTAGAAATGTTCTAATGGCTTTTCTTCGAGAGAATGTCCATTTTTGGGTTTCTTTCCCATTTGACATTTAGGCTAGATTGTTGGTCTTATTTTTTTATTGTCAATTGTTTCCTGTAGCATTTTGATTACTTATCAAGAAAAATGCTTTCAGTTTTCATCCCTGCTTTACTATATTAACGTCACAGCAATAGACTTTGGCCTATGATGCTAATTGAGTTTGGTGCCCTGCTAAGCATTACCATTGTACTCCACTGTATGTGCAGTATGTGCGGATTATGCAGTTTTCTTAACCTAAACAAAGCACCTAAGAAATAGTAGCAAAAAACCAGATGGCATAAAAGAATGAATTACTTGCCATCAGCCTTTACAATTTAATGTTAGGCTTTACATTTTAAATGTGTCTTAAACATTGTTATTGAAAATTACTTTATACAAACTGATACCATAGATTCACCTAGTTCGTTTTCTGTTAATTTATCATTGTGATTTTTGCTGATGTGTGCAACTATTGTCTTGACCTGTTTTAGGTACATGTCCATGTCTATCAAAGATGTGTTTTGAGGCATATTTTGGGGGATGGGGGCAGAAGCATGCCACTTGGACACAGGACGGGGTCTGATCAGTCTCGTTTGGGTCGCCTAGAGGAGGGTGTCTGTTGCAAGACCTGAAACACCCCATGAGTCCAGAAAACAACACTGATGATGTGTCCAAGGTTGTGCATCAGAAGATGTTTCTGTAATGGTCGGTATAGGATCTAACATAGATGTTGTTGATTTGGAGGAATTTATCAGTTTAGACAGTTCTTCCTCACCTACCGCTGAAAAAGTTTGAAGTTTATCCATTAACAGTCTACAGTGTGTAAGACTTAAGTTTTGATGTCTTTGACAATTCAAACATAAATGGAAGCACAGAGACAAATCGGCTCCACTCAACTCACACAAAATGGTTGTTTCAAAGTAATGTTTTATATCAATGCAAGTGACTTTATCTATCATGTTTAATATCATTTGAAATGTCTCAGTGCGACTGGTACAATGGTCTCATTCCCTCAGAAATAGACATAACCAAAATAATAAATATATTATTTATTTCTATTCAAATGCCTTTAGATAGAAACCCTTACTGAATGTAAATGCCTTTTGTTATTCAACACACACCCCTTCTATTCCTTGGTTTGAATACTTAAGGGAGCGTTTCAAGCTGTTCAGGGCGCTTCTGCAATCAGAATGGCCCATAGTACAGAGTCCTTAAACTCCACGCTATGAATATTATGAAAGTCAGGTATGCATCTTTCCATCATGGATTTATCTTTGAGAATTTGATGTTTTGTATTGATTGTTTATGAATTGACTGAATGAATTGGCATAATACACATTTCCCTGACTAATAAATTGTTATATTTGAATTTACCCTTGTATACTCGGAAATTATTTACTCAGATAAGTTGAGAATGTGCTAGATTCTATGATAGATGAAACATAACACATGTTAAATGGAAATCCTAGAAATTGTCGTTTGGCTTTAATTATGTTATTCGATGCAAATCACTATGGTGAGTCAGAGTAAATGCATTGGGATGAATGTGAAGCCGAAAATGGTGGCGCATCTTAAATTGGTACTGACGGTTTAACCTCTGGTTGAATATTTCAATCATAATTAAGTTGTATGTGGTTATTTCAATCATGGAAAACTAGAGCTATAGGCTACTGGTTTAACCCCTGGTTATCGTTTGAGATTTAACTAAGTTGTACATAGATAATTTTAAGAATCAAATGAGATTACTATTTAAATAATGGCATCGTCTGTCTGTCTATTAAATAGTATCAATCATCAACCTCTAATCATTGACCAAACTAGTGAACTTATGATGCATTACAGCCTGCGTAAAGTAACATAGATTCACAATAAATGAGTAAAAAGTACTAATGGAGCTAGAGTAAATGCATTAAAGAATAGCTAGAGGCTTTTTTTAAATGATACTAGCGAATTAACCGCTGATTAATATTTCAATCATAATTAAGTTGTTCTTATTTCTGTCATGGAAAAGTAGAGCTATAGGCTACTGGTTTAACCCCTGGTTATTGTTTCGACATTAATTAAGTTGTACGTGATTATTTCAATTGAAAGGATGGTTATATCTCTCCATAATAATAATACCCTGAGAATTGTTATGGAATTCCACGAGAGAAGACCACGGGAATGGTCAGGCACTAAAACAATAAACTTTCTAATCTGAGGCCCCGTTTACACTAGTGCGTTTTAGTTTTAAAACGGCGTTTTAGCAAGAAAATGATCCGCGTCCACACTAGCGTTTTCACCCAGCGTCTCAACAGATCTCCGTTTTCACGACTCCACCAGAAACGTATATCACGTGACCATTCGCGCACTCTGGGCATGCGCGTTCAAGTATAAACAGGAAGCATGCGTCTCGCTCGGCATTTGATTATTGTTAATCAACAAACGCTGGTTTAACGATGAACACGATGGTAAAGAAAGCAAGAGAGGTCTTTTTGAGGACAGATGACGAGGTCGAGTTGTTACTTAAAGTAACAAATGAATATAAAACATCCATGGCTATCGAAAATACAGTGTTTACAGTGAAGGCTGGTCTGCCGTCTGCCGGTGACGTTATAGCCATGTGCGCTTGACGAATAAGGGAAGGATACGCAATGACCCAAAGCCCCAATCACGTAGCGAATCTCAGCAGCCACGCCTCCATTTTCGAAAGTATGCGTTTCCCTCCATCCACACTGAGACGCAAAAGTAGCGTTTTAGAATGAAAACGGCCTCTCCAGCGTTTTCAAAAAGCTCCGTTTTCGCACCTCGAAAACTCCGGTGTAGTGTGGACGGATGGCGTAACCGTAGCTAAACTTATGCAAATTTAAAACGAAAATGCACTGGTGTAATTGGGGCCTGAGAAGAAGATCACAAGACCAGCTGTTCAACTAATCAATTCAAGTCATCCTGAGCTTATCTTCCTGACTGTATGTCTTTGATGATACCAGAGGGAATGCAGCAATGTGAGACTTTGCTCCTTTCACACCAAGCCCCCTTCTTGACCTTTCAGTTACCTTCTCCATCAGAGCAGATCATTTACATTCCACGGTTTTAATGTGGTGTATCTTATAGCTTTATCTACATGTTTGGTATCATTTTAAACGTCCCTGTGTGAGTGGTAAAGTAGTCTTAAAGTCACTGTGATATTTCACTTGTATTAGTTTATTCGGTTTTTGACTTTGATAAAATCTCTGCCAGATGCTCCCCCCTCCAGAGATGATTAACACCTCAAAGTCACCAGGCAAGAGTCTCTGTGACACTTCTATTGTCTTGAATTTATGGCTGTTTGTTCTGAGAGTGAGTATTTAAGCTAAATTTGTGGTATGGATCAGTGGGATTTCAGTAACGGAAGATCCCGTTGTAGTGTATGAGTGTCTGAAGCTCTGAATCAGAACTCATTTACTACAACGTATTTCTACATAGTCAGGTATTCACTCTTAATTTATCTTGGAGAAATTGATGTTGCACAATTTGAATTGGCTTACCTTGTGTAATTATGAGAATTGGAATAGAAAAATCTTTGCCTGACAATTAAATGTAAAATTCTTGTTTCTAGTAGATTCAATCTAGTAGATTGTCTTAGGCTGGAGTTTCCGCAATTCTACGACCGGGATCTGTCATACATTCAGGCACAATGAATGGAGCATGAGCACAGCATTGGAGACTTGGTGCTTTCTGACAAATCACTGACTTAGTATGTTATAATCTAGTAACTAAATCAAACTTTTTTATGTATGAGCAAGCATGGGGCGGCCTATTATTACTTAAAGGAAATTAGTTTACAATTATATCCTCTATCTAAGAACCAGAACTGGCGAGGGTGTGTCCGTGAGCAGATGTAGCTGGCCAGCATACTGACTCTAAGTGACTTCGGGTAAACAATGAACTATTACTTGAAAATAAGGATTTATTGGGTTAATCAATCTAAATTAGACCAAATCATAACCTATAAGGTAATCAGCTTGAATTGGATGAATGAATATATAAATTATAATGAATTGGAGTCAGATTAAATTCGGAGATGAAGGCGAATCAAAATACGTTTTCATAAGTAAAAATATTTCTTTTCACATGTGCTAAAAGGCTTACATGCATTTACCTTCACCCATATTGTTAGCTCCGTCATCGGACTAATAAATGGACCCTTACACAATCATGGAAAACTGGAGCTATAGGCTACTGGTTTAACCCCTGGTTGTCGTTTGAGAATTAATTAAGTTGTACATGGGAAAATTCGGTAGGAGTTATAAGATTATTCAAATATATACCAAAATGTCTCATAAACTGCTAAATTAATAAAGTAATATAAATTAAAAATTGGAGTCAGATAAAATGAGGATAAACGTATTAACATTCTAAACCATCTCATACCAAAATTGGAGTTGAACCTGAGTGAACCTTCATCCAGCAGTAGACACCGCCGCTGGACCTTACAAGTGCTCTAACTGGGAGGACACTTTAAGAGGCAGATTGGTGGTGCTTATTTTATCTCTGATATCATCAATCTTGCATGTGAAGAAATTCATAAAGTCATTACTGCTGTGTTGAGAAGTGCATGTTGATGCTTTATTTGTAGTAAGATTGGCCACTGTGTAAACAGGACCGTAGGGTTGTGTTTGTTTTCTTTTATTAAAGTTAAAGAATAAGCAGATCTAGCAAACGTTAAAGCTTTTCTAAAGTTAAGTATAATTTCTTTCCGGGCCAAACAAAAAAAACTCTAGTTTTGATTTCTTCCATCTATGTTTCATTTTCCAGGCTGCTTTCTTTAAGGCATGCGTGGGTTCATTGTGCCATGGCGTCAGATTTTTTTTCCAACTGTCTTTTGTAAGTGTAAGGGAGCAACTATGTCTAAAGTGCTAGAAAGGACAGAATCAATAGTTTCAGTTGCAGTGTCAAGCTTTTCTAGGCTACCTGGAATGCTACGGATATTAGAAAGATCAGGTACAGTAGGTTACTGACAAAGTTGTCTTTAGTGCTGGCGTTGATCATTCTACCATATTTATCAATTGAACTTGATTTTGTTGACCTATCAATACACAAAAAGCAAGAGATTAAATGGTGATCCAAAATGTCCTCACTCTGCTGCACAACTTCAACATTATCTGTATCAAAACCATGTGACAATATTAAGTCTAAGGTATGATTATGCTGATGACTAGGCCCTGAAACATGCTCTTTCACTCCAACGGAGGCTAGTATGTCTAAGAAGGCCAGACTTAAAGCATCTTCTTCATTATCTATATGAGTATTAAAATCTCCAACAATTAAATCTTTATCTGTGTTCAGAACTATTTTGGTTAAGAAATCAGCAAATTCTTTTGTAAAGTTGGTATGCTGCCCTGGAGGCCTATGTATAGTTGCCAAAATAAATTTACATTGAAATTTATTGTTTATATTGTGCACTGAAATAAGCACTATTACTTCAAATGAATTATATTTGAAGTCAGATCGCTGAGTAACACTAAAAATATTTATGTGTATTATGCCAACACCTCCACCTTTTCCTTTAAGACGAGGATCGTGTTTATAATGATATCCTTCAGGTGAAGACTCGTTTAGGGGCATGTAATCATCTGGTTTTAGCCAGGTTTCTGTTAGACAAAGTGCATTTATCTGTAGCTTTAGATCTGTTGTCAAATCATTAACAAAAAGAGTTTTAGAGGACAGTGATTCAATGTTCAATAATATGAGTTTTAGCTTTTGATTACCTTTATTTTTCATTTGATGAATATCAATTGGATTGTTACTTTTAAATGGGTTTGGGAGGTTTTTCATATTAAGAGGTTTTAGGAACAGACACAATCTCTATGTTATAATATATGGGTGACTGTGCTGCAGATTACCTGAGTTTGGTAATCTATGGAGGCTAGCAGACGGTTGGATAAGCCAATCTGTCTGCTCCCTGACCTAGGCCCCAGTTAGTCAAGAGAGGAGAGCTGCCCCAGTCTGAGTGGGATAAAGACCTTCTCTCTTCAACAGGTCAGGTCTACCCCAAAAACTTTGCCAACTGTCTACAAAACCTAAATTATTCAGTGGGCACAATTATGACATCCAGCCATTGAGTGATGAGAGTCTGCTGTGAAACTCGTCACCACGATAAGCAGGCAGGGGACCAGAGCATATTATGGTGTCTGACATCATCTTTGCAAGATCACACACCTCTTTAACATTAAGTTTAGTGATCTTCGACTGATGTAGCCGAACATCATTAGCACAGACGGGGATAACAGTCTTACTGAACTTACATTTAGATTTAGCCAGCACTTTTAAATTTCATGTCAGATGCTCTGGCTCCCGGCAGACATTTAACTATAGTAGCTGATTTTTCTATATGCACATTCCCAGAGGTGGAAAGAGTAATGCAATCCTCTACTCAAGTGAAAGTACTGTTACTTCCAAAAAATAATAAATAAATAAATAACTTACGTAAAAGTAGTTGCATGTCTATAATTCTATTCAAGTAAAAGTAAAAATTAACTCATTAAAAACATACTCATGAGTAAAGAGTAACTATTTCTTAAAAGGGACAGGGGATATAAATCTCCAATTAGTTGTTTTTATTTGAATAAAACATTTATTTGAATACACAATTTTGCTCTAAGTCCCCATTAATATCTAATTCTGGTTCTAACGAACATTAGCAATGTTACGAACACAGTTGGGCAAGTTACTTTCAAAATGTAATACATTATATATTATTAGTTACTGCCTTTTTTTGTAATAAGTTACATTACAATTTTAATGTCCCAGAAATGTGTAACTCCACTTTTGTATTAGTTTGAATTAAGTATGAAAACATTTTCAAAAGTATGTTTATGTTTTCTAATACATTTTGCTATTAATTGTAATAAATCAGAGAGATTTTTGTTTGCACAAGGAGTCTGACAACAGCCAGTGCTTCACACAGAGATGTGATTATTTGTCATATTTTCTTTTAAATATTCATTCATTCATTTTCTTTTCAGGTTTAGTCCTTTTATTAACCTGGGGTCGTCACAGCAGAATGAACTGCCAACTTATCCAGCGTTTATTTTACACAGCAGATGCCCTTTCAGCAGCAACCCTTCACTGGGAAACTTCCATACACACACTCATTCACGCACATACACTACGGACAATTGAGCTTACCCAATTTACCTGTACCGCATGTGTTTGGACTGTGGGAGAAACCAACGCCAACACGGGGAGAACATGCAAACTCCACACAGAAATGCCGAGGCTCGAACCAGCGACCTTCTCGCTGTGAGGCGATCATGCTAAGCACTGCGCCAGTGTGACGCCCCTTTTTAAAATATGTAATGCAGCCGGTCTGAAAGGAAAACATCTGTGTGCTGATTCTGTGCTACCTATGCGCTGCGCACCTGCTTCTTTAGCTCTGCTTGCAGGTGTGATGGGAAAGAAATCTCCACGCATCCATTGCGGTTTGGATCATATCATGTGCGAGTAATGATACATCACAGATCAAGTGTAGAGAAGTGTTTCCGCGCTTGCGTCATCACTACTGTTTCAGC
>CAIGQQ010037491.1:53022-74864 GCA_903798035.1 Danio albolineatus | reverse complement strand
AAAAGTTATCAGTATGATGGTAAAAAACTGTACATTCTAGTCAAAACCATCCTTCTGCAAACTTATACCAAAAACGGAAATAAGGGCAGAATTAATAGCTTTAAATGTGGGAGAGCATTGCTATTATGTGATTATATTGTATTGCAATATGGAGCCATTAAATGTTGATGTTAAATCAAAAGTAATTGACAAATACTTGAAAATGAGATGATTTGATGACAATAATTCTCTAAGGTTACTACTGAATTAGTTACAAATAACTGTATAAAACAATAAAACATGAAATGATATAAACATATGATAATAATTGTACCCAGCTTAAATGTAAATTAAAGCTACCTGAGAGAGAGAGAAAGAGAGAGGGGGGGGGGGAGATAAAGAGAGCGTTGAGAGAAGCCAGAAGGGCAGGAGAAGAAAGAGACAGAGCTGTGTTTACCCACCTATTTGTAACTTTCTTGACCATGTGACCAAAGCCTAAATACTGAGACATTCAAACTGACCAATCAACATGTGACTACATCATCAAACCCCCACAGTCCACAAAGCAGTTCCTGATTTCATCAGGAATTTGTGTGAGCCCTCTTTGGTGAAAAAAACATGTTCTGCCATATAAACAAATGCATATAATAATTTTCATCCCTACAGCACTCACAGCAAGAACATCACTGGTCCTAGTCCTTACCAAGCCAGCTGATGTTTCTGTGCAGAGCTTATATGTTCTCCTTGTGCTCACGTGTGTTTCCCCTAGTTACCCCGGTTTCTATCCAGCGTCCAAAACATGCAACTTAAGTTAATTGACTAATCCAAATCGGCACCATAGACATGCTCCTAGTAAGTAGTTATCTCTTAGGAGCAATCACTGTTCATTAGCTACAGCAGCAAGGGAGTTCTCGAGATCTACCTGAGCTCAAACTCTCCTCTTGCCTTCCAAACGGGAGGGAGCCCCGGGTTTGAGGATTTTATGAGCTCAGGCCTCTCTCCTGGGATAGCATGCCAAACAAGCTTTATAATCAATCATCAGCTAAGTGTGAACTCTTGAATCTTCAATTAATTAAAATGATCCTCATATGTTTCTGTTAAGTCTCTACATGAAAATACTGGGAGTTCCCAGATCAATGAGAATTACTGTACTAGATAACTGGGCAAGAGGGGCATGTTTTAACACATTACCATATTGGCCAACATCAGATTTTGTCCATTTCCATAATTGATTCTATGATTAATCCCATGGTTTGTTTAAGAATGCTGTGAACGTGCACTTTTCCAGCTATATAGGACGTACTTAAAAAAGCAATACGTTCTCATCCTGGATCAGCAAACATGCAACAGACTAAGCCAAGATATGCTGATTAAAATAGGTCTAGCTGCACCTTTTCTGTTATCCTGGCTTTCTTAATTGTACTTGTGCGCAATATCCCTCTGGTATGATGAAAGATTGAAAAACATAGTAAATAAAACTACACTACCAAAAATACACTACAGGGTGTGAATCATAAAAATAATAAATAGAACATTCATTTATATAGCGCTTTTACAATGTAGATTGTGTCAAAGCAGCTTAACATAGAAGTTCTAGTAAAGTGCAGATTCTAGTAAAGTGCAGAAGTTCAGTTTAGTTCAGTTCAGTGTGGTTTAAATTTCACTGCTGAAAGTCCAAACACTCCATCGATGCACCGCTCCACAAGTCCCAAACCAAGCAAGCCAGTGGCGGGAAAAAAAAAAAAAAAAAAAAAAACCCTTCACCAATTGACAAAGGGAGGGGTTAAAAAAAAAAAAACTAGAGAGGAACCAGGCTCTGTTGGGCACGACCATTTTCTTCTGGCCAAACTTCCTGTATGGAGCTGCAGTCTAGGCGCCGAAGGCTGGAGAACCTGGACGTCAATCGTGGAGAGCTGCAGGTGTGCGTAGGTCACCGGCACGTGATCAGGCTGGCTCGCAGGATCAGTGCGGAGACTTGTTTGTCACTGTGGTCTTTCAGGAATCAGTCTCATGCACTCCATTCCTCCATGACCACTACAACATTAACTCAGAATACAGCTTGGTCCAGGATAGATACCTTGGCATAATTTCTTTACAGGTCTTGGATCACATCAATAGCACTGCATAATCTCTAGAGGCCTTGAGTTGGGATGAGTATCCCCAGGTGGAAATAGAGAATATAGAAAATGATTAGCGTAGCTGCTGTTTATAATGTATTTAAACGAGATACAAAAATGAAGCGTTATAAATGAAAATAGTAGTTATATATACAAACATGTAAAGCATAGGAGTGTTTCTAACAATGTGTCTGGTGCATTAAGACAGGAAGACTTTGTCCCACAGGTGGTTGTCAAGCCTGCTCACCTGCGTAGTGCACACTCATGCATCATATCGTTATGCGATGCATTGTGTGTGTGCTTTACTAAAAGATCTACTAGAATAATCTAGTCTTGAACTGAGCTAGGGAGCTTGAACTAGGCTTGACCTTCTTTACTTGACTTTGCTATTCTAGGTACTACCAGAAGAGTTTTGAGATCTTAAAGAGTGGGTTGGGTTGTAGTAAGACAGAAGGTTGGATAGATAAACAGGAGCTAGATTATTTTTATAGGTTTACAGGTAAGAAGCAATATATTATAATCAATATGGAACTAAACAGGCCGCCAGTGTAAGGAGGATAAAATTGCACATGGGAAATGTGATACAGGGCAAGTAATATTACAACTTTAAATATTAAAACTTTAAAACTGCAGCAGCTACAGTAGCAGCAGCAGAGTCAATTAATTTATTTTTAGAGGCTGTACCTTTTACATATTCTACCTGAGGCTGACAATCATAATGAGCAATTAACACTTTCAATGTTACTCACCCATGACTGTTTTGTTTTTCAAATTATGTCTGTCATCCTCCACCAATATAGTTACTGCAGACAGATGGATCATTGGAAACTGGAAGTGTTGGAGAGAAGAAATGAACCCAATCAAAGGACAAACAGAAGAGCGAGGGTTCTGGGGCAGAAAAGCAGAGTTTCTTCTGGCTGTGGCAGGAAATGTGGTTGGAGTGGGTAACGTGTGGAGGTTTCCTTACCTCTGCTACAGAAATGGAGGAGGTATGAACTAGTCTAAATACAGATTTCATACTGTAAATAGAGTAATTAGAATTGGTTTCTAAATGTCAGTTCTGAGTTGCTGAAGATTATTGTGTCCTCATCTAAGGATTATAACATTTGCGAGGTGGCTGTTTATTTTCAGTAAAGTGCCTGATTTTTTTGCCTGTTTGTTTTTAATCCTTGTACTGGTTATCCATTGCTTGACATTTTGTCACGCTCATTTAGAACACCTAACTGAGTTCATTGGCTTGATTAGTTACAGCATAAGTGTAATGCTGTAACACCTAGGACCCTATCATACACCTGGCACAATAAGGCAAGGTGCGCATAATTTTTTTGCTATTTTCAGACCGGCGCAGCTATCATTTCCATGTTTCGTGCCAAGTTGTTTAAATAGCGAATCAATTTACACCACTTTGTGGACTCATGAGCATGCTGTTCTGAAAAGAAGGTGTGTTAAGGCACATTGCTGGCACAATGCTATTTTTAGGCAAATGAAATCGACAACACCGTTGACCAACAAAAAGCCGATCTAAGGTCAACAGGTTTTATTAATTTATTTTTTTTATTTTAGAAGCGTATTAGTTACCAAAATACATCCACTTTTATGTAATTATTTGACCTGCCCCAGCCTGCTCCAGCACTGCATCTATTTTTACAACTCACCTCGCCCCACACCTGTGAACACCAAAAAGACATATAGGCATTGACAATCGGGGATGGTCAACTATTTCAGTAATGGTAGTTTGTGTAATACATGTTAATAATATTAATAAAATATATTTACATTTTCAGTGTTTTATGGAATAGGCTATGTTTGGCTTACTTTAGGTCAAACTATACAAACTACACATCTAATTTCACTTTACTTTTGGGCTTTATGTAGAAACAAACACATAGTTTATGGGAAATCAGTCTTGTGAACTCTTACGGTGCTGTAAATCTGCCCATTTGAGACTGTTGAACGATTTATGTTTGTACGCATGGACTGATTGGTGCAATTATGCATTCACAATGGTATGAATTGTTCTAGGGGTGATCAAAAGGATATCTATTATTTTAAATATTAACTTTATTATTTAAAATACAAATCAGAGTCAACTTTTTCTCAGATTCAAAGGGAATCAGCTCGTTTTGATATCTTTTAGGGGGATCAAGCCTTAATTAGGGGGGTCAATCGCCTTAAACACCCCTGTAATTCAAATCCTGCATATAGGCAGTGTAATGCAAATGAAAAAAAAAAAAAGTCTTCATTTAACATACCTGTCAACCCTCCCGTTTTTCCCAGGATGCTCATGTATTTTACAGTTCTATCCCACTATCATTCTGTAAAGGTATTTTCCCATATTTCTCCCGTTTTCTCAGTCTTTCTCTGAAGGATAGAAATAAACATTAAATAGCCGATCCTCCCTATACACAACCCATACCGCCGTACCACCAGGGGCTGTTCATTGCTCTTATATGTGAGTCTGTTTGGTTTATTTAGGTATGAAACACTTTAGCTGCATCCCAAATGACACACTATACACTATGCACTTATGCACTATGTACTTATGCACTTACACACTCGGCAGCATAGTATATGTATGTAGTGCTGTCCCAAATGGAACACTAATGGCTTTTTTTACTAAGCGGAAGTTCAAACTGTTTCCCTGATGACGTTTGACAGTTGCTATATTAGAGAAATAAATGACCAAAATACCAAATAATACCTGGCATGAGTATAACCGCATTCACCATCAGGAGACGCTATAATCACTCTCGTAGGAGATTTAGCTTTCACAATCCGAAATAAATAAAGCTATCCAACATGTGCGCCCGATTGCTCCGCCTCTTCCGTTACGTGCGCAAAGCTGTGGTCGTTGAGTGTGTGAAGTGTCCAACATTACATACTTAATTTTACTGGTGGAATGAGTGCATCATCCAGGTAATTAAAGTGCACTTATTATTTTTAGAGTTTTCAGTTTGAACGCACTTCTTAGACTATTTATAATACAAAATGGCATAGAATAGTGCATAAGTATGCGATTTGGGACACACCTTCTGAAATAAATATTAAAATGCCGGAATTTCCTTTTCATTTCATTATAGGTGCCGTCGCTCCTCCTATGCAATCCTCAAAACAGTCATAAAGCAGTGTGTGACTGTCTGCTGACGCACTCCATAGTGATAAATAGACGCTGTTTCCCAAACGGATTCTGTACATGCGATTTGAAGCGTAGCGAAAGTGGATACTGGGTTTTGGGTGTGTGTTTGAACAGACATATACACATAATTAATAATAACATCTAAAGATGTCGATCTTAGTGGGGTTGTTTTCCAAACACAACTAATTTGTCCTAAATGAGCAAAAAAAGTTAGGAATGCAATTGAATGCTTTCATTATAATAAGGAATGCAGTAATTATAATAATTAATGTAATTAAATTGAAAAATCATAACAAATGACATTCAATCATTGATCTTTATTCAGAATGTGTAATTTATACAGTGAATAAAAGGTTAATGAGATTTGATAATTCAATTTCTTTATTAATGTTAATTATCTGTCTGAGTTTTTTTTTTTTTTTATTCCCTTGTTTTCACATCCCAATGTTGACATGTATGATTTAAACCTAATAAGGCTTGGAAATATCACCCTGTAAAGTGGCAGCAACAAGGAAGTGCCTGTTTTGTGGCTCTCATGTTTGTATATGTTGCTCTTCACACAGCTAATACTGCTGTTGTCTCCTGCTGCAACTATTAGTCAACTATTCTGACAAGCAGTTCCAAACCATGTTCCAAACATTAGACTTAGCAGCCAGAACCTTTTTCTTTTAATGATGTAAACTCCTGACCTCAATTTCTCCTGCACCTCATCTTCCATCCTCCCTTTTATTTTTCAGTTTTTGTGATTGGCAGCTGAAGTTGATTGCCGTGTAATATAATATGTATTTATATAGCACATGTATTGTGGATGGCCATTTCTCAGCCCTGCTTAGCTTCAGTGAGTAACCGATCTTGGGCTACAGGGTGATAAGCCCTGCTTGGCACTTTCATGATGTGTTACGTGATGCCAAAGGTTTGGAGATGTCTCAAAAGTTACTTTGCTATGATCTTCGTATTTGTAATCTTATCAAAGAACTGAATAAAATATTAACATAGATATTCTCAAAAAATAATATAGACTACAGAGAATTGCACGCAACATACTTTTTATTTAGTTTTTAAAGTTTTATTTAGTTTTTTTTATGTTTGTTTGTTTAAAATGGACACTGTTGTATTTTAAAAGTTTATTTTTATAATTTCATATTTATTTATTTACAAAATTGTCTTTTTGAATTTTGATTACAAATATTGTTTGGTATAGTTTGTATCTTAATGTCAATATATTTATTGTCAGTCAGTTATCTACAAAATAAACAAGAATGAACAAATATCATTTGAGGTAAAATTAATTCTGTTCAACAGCTAAATAAATAAAAGTAAAATATACACAAGAAATGTCTTATTGTTAACTAAGAATTAAACAGAAGCTCGGCCTATTTTAATCAGTTTCTGGTTGGTTTAATGCACGCTAGGCTCAAAGCACACCCCTACCTCATTAGGAGAATAAGCACAACCCTTTTAGGCTATGCTCTGGGACACAGACTGTATTTTTTCAGTTTTCAAAATTGCAAAAATTGGATTCGGACATGCCCTCAATGCTTTTCCGCCAAGTGCTTTAGACATTGTGCATTGCTCATTATAATAGAGCCTGTATTGTTAATTCTGTAACTCATAAGAATGTTCAATCTCCATTTGAACTGGTGTGTTCTCAGGAGTATTCCTGATACCCTACCTGGTGTTTGTGGTGACCTGTGGAGTGCCTCTGTTTCTGCTGGAGATGGCTATGGGGCAGTTCACACATGAAGGGGGCATTACATGCTGGCACCGCCTCTGTCCACTGGCTCAGGGTCAGAGTCATAAAACCTTAATTAAATTACTTATGAATATATAGTACTGTATAAAGGATTTGTAAAGGATTGTCTTCATGCAAACTTTGTTTTTGGCAAACATATAACTTTTTAATTGCAAATAAAATATTTGCCTTAATGCCTATAATGGGGTGTCATACTTCTTGTTAGCTCCACTAGCTTCTCCCCTGGCTCTGTATTTTTAATATGTAATAAAGTTAATACTTCAAGTTCCCTAATTTGAATTGTCCTGGTACAATAAGTGTTGATTAATAAACTCTTCATTTCAATGTTAATTCTCTTCATTATGCTGTGTCTGTTTGCTTTTTTCAGGTATTGGCTATGCAGGACAGCTCACAGTGCTGTACAGCTGCATGTATTTTACCATCATTCTGGCTTGGGCACTTTTCTACCTCATCTCCTCTTTCAGTTCACAACTGCCATGGACCAGCTGTGACAACATCTGGAACACAGGTGATCATAATGTTACACATATTATTGTCTATAGCTGAATATGCAGTTAAACCTGTGGCCAGTTTCATTGTTGTTAGTTCCATTCAACAGATTTAGTATATAATACGGTAGATGATTTGTGTAGCTAATACATTTATGTTGCATTATTAATATAACATTTCATTGCAATGTTCTCTTAAACACTGTGAACTGGCGTACAAGTACAATCGCAATAGTAAATGTAGTTATGTTATGTATTGATATGTAATTTAGCTAAATTGTGCCACCTGTCACCATCAGGTGTGCCAGCAGCTCCATCCTTAAACATAGCTATAGCTAAATATACAGTAGCTATAGAGATATGAATTAGTAACTGTCTCAATTTAATTGTAATAATTATATGTTGCTCAAAGCTGACCAATTTAGTGAAATTTTGCAAAAAATATATTCAATAGTAGCATAATACTGTTTGATTGTAGTAATTGTAATTGTCATATTGCCATAAATTCCCAATACTAACTGCTAATACCACATTAACTTTAGTTGGTTTGCATAGACTTGTGTATGTCTTCTGTAATTAAAGAGCCCCTATTTTGCATTAAAAAGGTCATATTTTGGTTTTAGAGGTCTCCAACCACTTGCTGATATTAGTGCAAGGTCACAAAACACTTTCATAAGTCTTTTAACCCTAACCCCAAGTAATAACGACACACATTCAGTATTAATCCATACAGTGGCAAAAGTTGAACTATTTAGAAAATTTACCGCGGCAAAATATAGGAACATGTGAGGAACAAACATGCGTGTGAGAAACAGTTAATGGTGGCCATAGCAAAGGCAAACAGCATCTCTATCTTTAAGTGATCGTCATCTTCGCATCATGATCAGTCCCGTGATCCCCCGCGCCTCAGCTAGTGTCTAAAGGGAAAGCATGTTCACATTTTACCGGAACTGGAACTACATATTTGGTCATGTACCATGTCAACGTCGATCCGATCAAGCAAAAGATCCGAACCCAACTTGATTCATTTATTCGACTCTGAGTTAACTATTTGGCTAAAGAATCCGTAGTTTTAAACACAGCACACTTTCAGATTTAAACCTCAGCTGGATGTTTTCATTCACTTAGTGCTGTGATACACAATGCATAGAAGCCCATTTTTAAAAACATATAATAGGGCTCTTTAAAGTGTTAGTTTACCTTGATTGTTGTGCTGCTAGAACACAATGCTCTGTCAGTCAATCTATGCAATTCCTGAATTGTAACAGTGATGAAAGTGCACAATGCAACACTCTTTTAGTGAATGCTGCTAATAGTTTTGTTTTGTGTGAAAAGTGACAAACAACTTCCATACTCATATACAGGAGATGTTGCAGGAGATGTTCCATACTTCCATACTCATATACATCTCATGTTGAAGGAGATGTTGTGTTTTGACTTAGTGGATAATTTATTTATTTATTTATTTTTTTAAATAATCTTGTATTAAACATTCTAAAACTATACATTCTCTCTCCAACATTATTTCTCCCTCCCTCTCACTGTCGCTCTCTTTTTTAGACAACTGTGTAAATCTTGCTGTAAGAAATCTTACTCTCAACCGAACCACACTGATTAATTCAACACCTGCAGCTACTGAGTTCTGGGAGTACATAAACACAATACAAAAACAAATATAAATGCTATATAATAACTAGCAAAAGAATAAACTAGGGGAAAAATGCTGACCATTACTCTCTTTGCTGTCACACTGTACAGACGCAGAGTTCTGTCACTGTCTGGAGGTATTGAGGAGATCGGCAAAATCAACTGGGAGATTGTTTTGTGTCTCATTGCAATGTGGATAATATGTTATTTCTGCATCTGTAAAGGAATAAAATCTACAGGAAAGGTGTGCAAGAATTTTAATTGAGAGAAAAGTGTTTAAACTAATATTTGTATTTATAGATATATACAATTATTTTCATATAAAATATATTTTTTTGTCTCACAAACTTAGAAAATGTTTACATTTAAATTTACACTTATTGTTTTCAAGACAAATTCTTGTTTTAATATATTTATAATAATAAATTTACACTCTTGTGGTGTCAAACTGTTGTAAAAATGTAATATTTCACAAGTAGCAGTGCAAAATGGTTGTGTATCAGCACTGCTGTAATTTAGCCTAATTACCTCTGTGCTGTTATACAGCCATATAGCAATGCTACGCATCTGATATACAAAAGCTCAATGCCACAACTCCCGGTAGTCCTGGGGGATCCGAACAAAGACATTGTAGGATACTCATACAGTGGAAAGGTTCAATTAAATGGATTAGTGTGAAAAAACAAATTAGGTGAAATCAAAATATTTTTTAAAGAAAGCTTAAGAACCAAAGAGATAATATATAGTGTCTGTTTCATTCTACTACATTAATTTATTAATTTTCCTCTGGCTTAGTTCCTTTATTCATCCACAGCCACAGCGGAATGAACTGCGTTGTTACAGCGTATCAGAACCATATCAGAATCCAGCCATACTTTAAGAACCATAGTCCTGCACGGTGATGATTTGAAGGGAGCGTGCTGTACTGTGCGCGCTCTCTCTCTCTCTCTCTCTGTCTGTCTGTCTTTCTGTCTGTCTGTGTGTGTGCGTGCGAGCGTGTGTGCTGTCACCCGATAATGTCAACAGACTGGACTGTCTTATAGCAACTGGCTAATGTTAAGGAGGACTAAGCAAAATTGTTTCTACTTTATAATTAATGTTCTCAACTCGCAAAACAACTTTACAATGAGTACAATTGTTTGTATTCAATACTTATTATTATTATTATTATTATTTTTCTTCCAATTTCCATATTTACAATGCCTGTATTTTGGATTTTTTTGTAGTTCACTTAGAATCCAAAATGGAAATAATTAAGTTTGTTATTGGCATTGATTGTTTTAAAATTCAAATGGCACTTACATGCCTATGTTTTTATTTCTGTAATAAATATGGCTTTTCGTGATTAATCATGATTAATCACAGACAAAAGTGTGATTAATTAGTTAATTTTTTAAATCAATTGACAGCCCTAATATATATATATATATATATATATATATATATTTTTTTTTGTAGGTGGTGTACTTCACAGCTACATTTCCTTATGTGATGCTGCTTGTGTTGCTGATTCGTGGGTTGACTCTTCCTGGAGCTCTGCAGGGGGTTGTGTTTTACCTGTACCCTGAACCGGCCCGCCTTGCTGACCCACAGGTAACCTCACATCTGTCCTCTACCTCCATGCAGGCATGTAAGTTACTGGCCATTGGGACAACTAGGAGATTCTAGTGGGTGGGGACCATTTTGTTTTAAAATTATTTCTAGCTGTAACCTGTAGTTATATCCGTAAGTATATTATTGTGTAGTAATCTCAAATTTGTGTGTCTTTCTAGTTGGCCCCATGAAGCTGATGCAAACTGCCATAGAAAAGACTATGCAGACTGATGCAAAAAGAAAAGGGTTCTGTGTTGTGTCAGGTTTACAGTGTAGCCATAATAAGCTTAGACAATGAGTTTATAATTGTATTATTACGCTTTATCCAACTTCACGTTTTGTCATATAAGAACATAAATGCATGAAACACAACTACTGTGAGGACAAATCAGCCATCATATTTTCCCATCACTACTAAATAAAAATGTAATTGACAGAAGATTTTTGGTTAACATGACAACTGTTTCAACTACTTTGTATAATAGCTATATATTCTGCTTGCAAAAGTATTTTTTAGTAATGATATTTGAAACACTGAAAGCTTTGAAACAAATTATTAATCAATAATTATTAAATTTGTGTGTTTGTTTAGGTTTGGATGGAGGCAGGAACTCAGATCTTCTTCTCCTATAGTGTATGCAGTGGTGTTCTCATTGCACTTGGCAGCTATAATCAATACAGCAACAACTGCTACAGGTTCGTACTGATGTCATTGAAAAACCTATTTGGCTGCAGAATCTGTTGCAATTATACTTTCTTTGATCTCTGTCCATCAGAGACTGCTTTTGGCTTTGCCTTCTGAACAGTGGCACCAGTTTTGTGGCTGGGTTTGCGGTGTTCTCAGTCTTGGGCTTCATGGCTCATGTGCAGGGCGTCCCCATTGAAGAAGTAGCAGAATCAGGTACTGCACCCTTTCATAAAAACATGGGAGGTTTTATAACATATGAAGACAAATGCAATGACTATAAATGTGAAATGTTCAAAATCAGATCTCTTTGTCTCTGTCAGGTCCAGGTCTAGCATTCATAGCTTATCCACAGGCAATAGCTATGATGCCTTTCCCTCAGTTGTGGGCTGTTTGTTTCTTCATCATGATTATTTTGCTAGGCCTAGATTCACAGGTGAGCTAAAACACATACAGAGATTAAAAAAAAAAAAAAAAAACTCATCTATATTTGCTTGGATGTGTATTAAATTGGAATTTATAAAACCAAAACTAAATTACACTTTTATATGAATATGTTCAAATGTCTTTCTATCTATATGTAAGCTAAAATAAAACTTACATTGTAATCACACTACAGAGCAATACAAGAAGCTTTTAAAGGGATAGTTCATTACAAAAATTTATTTTAATCACCCACCATTTTGTACCATTTTCCGGTAACACTTTACAATACAGGTGGAGTAATATGCATTGAAAAATCCTTAACTAAAGCACAGATAATCATGAGTTACTATATAACTCATGAAGACCTAAACAATTTATCAATTGTTACTGCCTGAGAATAATGAACATTCTATATGATTCATGCATTAATTAGTTAAATGAGTCATGATGTATAATTTCCCTGATAACATATCATAACTAATTATGTAAATTAATATGTTAATTTCCACAAGAGTCAAAGTTATACGCATCAACTTCCAGTTGTCTGCTTTAGTTAATTATTAGCTAAAGGTTTGAAAGTATCATTACAATATAGGCCCAGGTTAACTAATTGGTCATTTACTGTAAGTTGTTAGTTAGTCCTGTCTGAGCCTCAACAAGTCACAACATAATGATAGCTAAGCAAATCAATAACTAATCAACCTACTGTAGTAACAAACACATGAATTTATACTATAACGTAACACTACATGTTATTACGGAATCATTAGGGAAAAATGTATTAGTTAATAGGGAATTATATGAGACATTAACAACTATTAACAATTTATAGATTGCAAAATCATTAATATATGTTTTAGCTCATCATGAGTTATGCATTAACTCATCGTTATCTGTATATTACTTAATAAGAATTGTTGAATGCATATTAGTGCACCTGTATTGTAAAGTGTCACCCACTTTTTTTCCTGCTTAACTCAAAAGATGATATTTTAAAGAATGCTGGAAACTGGAAGCATTTCAAATTCATAGTAGAACAAAATTAAACCTCTAAATATCTTTGCTCTGTTCAACCAAATAATGGAAGTCAAACCATTTGGAACAGGTGGAGCATGAGTAAATGATGACAGATGACAGTAAACCATAATTTTAATAACAATTATTCAAAGTAAATCATAAGTGAGTAAAAGGGTACTCTAAATTAATTTGTCTATAAATGTTTTCAATGAGAATTTATCTTTTATAGAAATGTTTGAGTTCCATTTGAAAAAAATACTCAGTAATTTTAGACCTCAGCTGCGGAATAAAATAAAATAAACCTAGAAATCTGTCTCTCAAACTCCTATCACAAAAGGTGTCAGCCTTAACACTGTATTCTAAATGATTACAGCATAAAGTTCACAGATTATAGCAAATTACTCAAATTTTTATAGCATGTGGTCATTGACTTTTTATCATGAGTTCTAACATTCTGTAAGATTTTTCTGCTGTATCCTTCAAAGTTTGTTGCAATGGAGTGTGTGATTACATCAGTTATGGACTTGTTCCCCCGGGTGCTGCGCAGAGCTGGACGTCGAGAACTTTTTGTCCTGCTCCTCTGTCTCACTTGTTTCTTTGGACAACTCATCATGGTTACAGAGGTCAGAGCAGTGTGTTTGTGTTTGTCCTGATTTTGGTGGTTCACAAAAATGTATATAATGATATGAGTATTACTTCATTGGGGGGGGGGTTTATAAGGACACATGTTGTGTCCTCATAAATCAAAATGATTCATTCTTTTTACATTCACATTTTGCCACAGGTTTCTTGTGAGGGTTGAGTTTAGGGGTAGGGCTATACAAAAAGCTGTTTGTACTATACAAAATACAGTACATCTATAGAGAGTCCTCATAAACCAGTAATATCAACACAAAGCAGAGTGTAAAAATATTGCATGACACACAGGTGAGTAAAAGCGAAGAAAACAAACAACAAAATACCCAACAAATAATGTTTTATAACTCTTTAAAACTGCCCCATTAAGGTTGATCTTAAACGTACCATTTTAAATTCATGCAGCCTAACAATCATTAATTTAGTGCATGCTCAAAGCCCAGGTTGAAACACAGAGCTCATGTCCATCTTTAAGAACCATGGAACTACCACACCCTGAAAAACACATATTATAAAGTATCTTTTAAAAAACCTCGACACACAAATAAGACTACGAGTATTCTTCCTCTATTTCTAGTTGTAATTTTGCCTTGTGATCTTCAGGGTGGGATGTATGTATTCCAGCTGTTTGATAACTACGCCTGTAATGGAGCCTGTCTCCTGTTCCTGTCTGTGTTTGAGTCTCTGGCCATCAGTTGGATCTTTGGTAAGAGCCAAACAAGAAACAAAAAGTAATTTACAGACCACATAACTAAAATAGTTATATATGAAAAAAAAAATGACAGTACAGCAATTACAAGAATACAAAATGTTAAGAGACTGAAATTACTTACTTTTCAATTCTTTTCTGACACAGGGGCTGAGAAAATGTTTGATATTATCGAGGACATGACAAAGTCACAACCCAACTATTGGTTCATTCTATCCTGGAAATACTTGACTCCTCTTGTGTCCCTGGTTTGTATCTATAGATGGATTTCACAGATGTTTATGCTTGATCATAAATGGACCATAACGTTCAGGTAGTTGTGCAAACAGTAAAGAATGTTACTAAAAAACTAACAAAAATCACCATGCTTAAACAAATAGCAAGGGCATAGGCTTGCACTTGACATTGGTGGGGATCTACAACCCCTAGCATAGAAAAATACACAAGCATTTGTAGAAGTCTATCTATTCGCCCAATGATGAAACTAACAGCATGGTCGAAGGTTAAGTGCATGTAAGCCTTTTCTAGCACCTCTGAAAAGAATTGCATTGTTAATTAGAATTTATTTATATTTGTTTTTCAGCTCTGAATTTAATCTGACTCCATATTTTAATGTGAATTTGAGTCTGTATTTCAAATTTTAAGATAGGATCACTTTCATCATTTATGACTAAATTTTGATCTACATCTGTTCCCATACTATTCAGTTATACGTTCGTTAGGGACCAAACGCCGCTCAGAGTTTCATGACCCAGGTTTGTGTGTCTTCTCATGGACAATATGTTGACACTCTGAAGTTAGTCAAAGGGTGCAGGATTAACTAATATTCAAATAGACTGGTTGCAAATGGCTCACTCATCCTAAAACAATAGTTGATTTAGCCAAGCCCATGCAACTTGCTAAAATCAGTGATTCGATGATTAAAGAACTCCATGCTGTCGTGCCACACTGCTCTGTACGACAAATGTGTCTTAAAAACAAATCTAATCATGTCGAATCATAAAGGTAACACAACATTCATTACTCAACGGCAATACAAAAGGCAATACAACATCCATTACTCAACGATAAATCAAAGAGTTAGAGATGCATACCTGACCAGAGAAGTATGTTGTAGCACAAGTCTCAGAGGTGCTGCAATGGGGTGTCTTGGCTACAAGATTCCCAATGACGCATATGAAATTAAAACCACTTTAGCAATCACACAGAGACATTTAAAATGATACCAAACATGAATCTAGATCTATAAGATACACCATATTAAAACCTTTCTTTGTTTAATGTGAATTATCTGCTCTGATGGAAAAGGTAACAAAGGTCAAGAAGGGGGGCTTGGGGTGAAAGGAAAATAGTGAACTTTCTTGCATTCCCACATTCCCCCCTGGTATTGTCAAAGACATGCAGTCAGGAAGCTAAGCTCAGGATGATTTGAATAGAACAGTTGAACAGCTGGTTTCCTGATCTTCTTCTCAGAAGAGAAAGTTTATTGTTTCAGCGACTGACAGTTTTCGTGGTCTCACCTCGTAGAATTTTTACAACAGTTCTCAGGGTTTGATATAATGGAGAGACTTACACATTAACATTACCCTTTATTATGATAGACTCATACAGTAGTCAACTTTTATTTGACTTACACTTTTCTTACACTGTTCCTTATGTCCACCTTCTTTTTTGCTGCCACCATTCTCACTTATGTGTGTCAATCACATCACACACCCAATTTTTGGCATGGTGAAAATTCCCCTGCAGTTTTGTCACTATTACATCTGAACGTAGCTATCTCACATGCCAAGAGGGAAAGGCCCAACCAATCAAAATGTTCATGTGTTTAGAGGCAGTAGGACTAGAATAGAAAATATGATTTAACCATAGACTAAAAAAAACAAAAAAACAAACAAAAAAGATTTAACCCTTTCTGCATGTCTAGGTTAATGTTGCAATTCTTTTAAGTACATTAAATTATTGTTGAGTACATTTCAATAGTCGGTGGATATTGGTAGGTACACATCCCCTCCATCCAAGCTAATTATATGCACCTGACCAGTAAAAAAATAATATGGCTAACACTTGCTAAAATATGCTGTAAATGCATTTCAATTTATTTGGGAAAAATGTCCACTAAATGCATAATTATAAATGTAGAACCTTTATTTGTAACACTTTTTCCTCTGTTTATTTCCAGACGTCCTTTGTTTATTCTGTGGTGAGGTACACACCTCTGACTTTTAACCGCTGGTATGTGTACCCAGACTGGGCATATGCACTAGGCTGGTTACTAGCTCTGTCCTCCATTCTGTTGGTGCCTGGATGGGCGCTGGGCCAAATGTGTGCTGGAAAAGGAAGCCTGAAACAGGTGAGACTGAACATGCTTACCCATGATGCTTCAAGAAGTGAACAATCCATTGAGAAGCATGAGAGCACATTGCTTTGCATCCCATAAACACAATCAAGCTTTAAAAATACACTCTGGATCACCCCTTTAAATAATGATGTGATCTGAATCAGGTGGTGTCAACAGGTGATTGTAATTTTGATTTTGAACAAAAGCACCATCCATGAAAGTCTAGTCCTTTAGGAGCAAAGATGGGCTTAGGATGGCCAGTTTGCCAACAAATGCATGATAAAATTATTGAAATGTTTAAAAACAATGTTCTTCAAAGAAGAAAAGGGGGAAATTTGTATATTCAACAGTGCATAACATAAAAGATTCAAGTGTTACAAACCCCAGATGTTTGTCTAGGGAAAGTGGGGTTTGACATTTATATAATTAAAATAAAATCATACCAACAGTAAATGAAGTGCAAAAGACAACCAAAGTAATACCAAAATTTGTGAATTTATTTACAATACCCAAAGTGAACAAAAACAAGGAATGAATCAAAAATAAAGAAAAAAGAGTGTAAGACAAAAATATACTATTTACAATATGTACAACACAAAAGACGGGAAAAACAAGAGAGCTGGCAGAAGGGCGCCAAAGAAATGAAAAGAACAAAACCCAAACACTATCTAACTCCCCAGAAGCAACTAATTAACTAAATGTATGAAACAAAATAACAAATGTGAAGAGTCTTCCGAGTCCTAACTATCTACTCTGTCTATCTAAAAGTACAAGGGGTGGCGCTCGCTCCTAACCTAATGTACTATGCACAAGAGTAGTCCTATGTGTTGTAAGATGTATGTCATGAGACCTTCTTACCTGTCCGCTTCATCCAAGCCTCGTAAACAAAGTGAATGAGAGGTGGAATGTTATGAAAGACGGACGGATAACGTGCACACAGAAACAGGCAACAACAAAAACACACAGATAGGGGTTTCATTCTACAACGCAACGCAATCAACACAAACAAAAGAGGAAAACAAGAAGGGGCTGAACTGGGGTCTGGTGTGCGATTTTATAATGGGTAGTCTTTGCTTATTAGACATGATGTCAGAGTGACGTAACCGGGGAGGAAATGACTGAGGAATGAAGCGACCAATCGAAGGAACTGGAGAATCTGAAAGCAGATATGGGAGAACAGAGCAAGAAAGAGAGAGAAAAAACACAAACAGAGCACAAATAACACAAATACGTAAAATCAAGGAATCTGGAGGGATTTCTGTGCGTAAAGGACCAGGACGCAAGCCTAAGCTTGTAACCATGATCTCCGATCCCTCAGACAGCACTGCATCAATAATCCTCATTTATCTATAAGCGATATCACCACATGGGCTCAGAACTACTTTGTCAAACCTTTGGCAAGTACCACAATACATAATTACATTCATAAATGCCAGTGAAAACTGAACTGTGCCAAAAGGAAGCCCTATGTAACAGTGTTCAGAAGTGCCGTCAATTTCTCTGGGCTCTGGGCTAGGATGGACCATCAAACAGTGAAAACGTGTGCTGTGGTCAGATGAATCAATATTCCATGTATTATTTGGGAGAAATAACCACCATGTGCTCCGGACCAAAGAAGAAAAGCATAATCCAGACTGTTACCAGCAACAAGTCCAAAAGCCAGGGTCTGTCATGCTATGGGGTTGTGTCAGTGCCCTTGATAAAGGTAACTTGCACTTCTGTAATGGCACCATTAATGCTGAAAAGTACATAGAGGTTCTGGAGCACAATTTTCCAGAGACAATATACACCCCATTCTGTTTTCCACCTTAAGACTTGTTTGCAGGAGAAATGGGAAGAAAATTACACTTCAATGCATTTCATTTCTTGGTATCTTCAGTCCCTAAATGTGAGTGTTGTGAAAAGGAATGACAATATTACAAAGTAGTAAATGCTCTACTGCTTCAACTTCATTTGAAATGTGTTGCAAGAACCAAATCTGAAATAATCACGAAGAGCACATTAAATAATGCTGTATTGTTTGTCTGTAATGAAGTACAAGTCAGTTAATTTAAAAATCCCTTCTTTTTTTATGTGCAGTTTTCTATATTGTCCCATTTTTTTCTTATTGGGGGTTGTGTGTAATAACCTAAATTTCTTATGCTGTTTTCACTTGTCTGTATTTTTTGACAGCGTTGGTGCCACTTGTGTAGTCCTGACACACAAATCCTGCTCTCATTTAAACAAATACAAGAACCAACTGCAGAGATGGAAGACTTAGTCAGGAGCAGCACAATATAAAGCCTTAAATGGGGGTAAAAAAGGTTTCTGAAACATAATGAATGTCATGCGATTTATACAGTATATATGACGCATATTAATGCAATTAAAGTGAGCACTTAAATGTTTCAAATAACTATTTTAAAAAGTAATTACATTTTTCATCATAATTCAGCATAATTTTCAGTTTCAACTTACATAGTTGCATACAAATGGCTTATACCTAGTGGTTTGAAGATTTATGACAATGTATAAATAAGTTAAGAATATAATTAATCAGTGTTTTGATGCTTAAGAAGCCTTTTGTCTCTGGTCAATATGTTGCTTTGTTTTTTTTATTTTTTGACAACATACAGTATGACTGCTTGTGCCTGTGAAGTGCTTGTGTTTTTACATTTCCACATGTGTTTCCACTTTTGGTTTTTAACCTGGTTACACACACACGTTTTGTGTTCATGTTTTATGGGGACATAGACATTCAGAACTAATGAATTTTATGCTATATTGCATATTGTGTTAAAATGCAGCTTTACATTTTCAAAAAGAACAGTTGAAATCTCAAATTAAGGTACCAATGTCCATTAATATCTGTCTGAAATCTGTTGTCAAATATAGCAAGACTAATGAAAACTTCTGTATTATTCTGACATGATTCTATCAGTGGTAAAAAGTATAACACTGTTTAAAATGTGAGTTTTGGTAGCACTTTTTTGATTCAGTAGTCCAGTGGTTACCAAAGTGCGGGTCGGCACCCACTGGGGGGTCACGGGACATTGAAGGGCGGGGTGGGGGGTTTAATTACATATAATAGTTTAATAACATATATAACTAATAGTTTAATAACATATAATCAGGTAACACTTTACAGTAACAGTACATAATGATGTATTAATATGTAAACTAAACATTACTTTATTATAAATTAAGGATGAGTTAAGGAATGCACTAATCATGAATTAACTTTTACTACAACGTGACTCACATGAGTTCATGTGTGAATAACGGCTACCTTAATTACTTGTTAGTACATGATTGTTTGTTAATTAATGTACTAATTACCACATTAGCTTATGCTTAATTTAACCACCATGAACTCATTATATGTTAATATATAATTATGTTGTGACTTTACTTGAAGGGGCACATCATTGTAGGGATGAAAATTATTATATGCATTTGTTTATATGACATGTGTTTTTCACCAAAGAGGGCTCACACAAATTCCTGATGAAATCAGGAACTGCCTTGTGGACTGTGGGGGTTTGATGATGTAGTCACATGTTAACTGGTCAGTTTGAATGTCTCAGTATTTGGGCTTTGGTCACATGGTCAAGAACAGTACAAAGGAGGGTGATAAACCTAGCTCTGGCCTCTTTCTTCTCCTGCCCTTCTGGCTTCTCCTACTTTGTCTCTCTCTCAAGGCTCTCTCTATCTCTCTCCCTCCCCATCCCTCCCCCTCCCCCCCCCCCCTCTCCCTTTCTCTCTCTCTCAGGTAACTTTAATTTACATTTAAGCTGGGTACAATTATTATCATATGTTTATAGCATTTCATGTTTTATTGTTTCATACAGTTATTTGTAACCAATTCAGTGGTAACCGTAGATAATTATTGTCATTAAATCATCTCATTTTCAAGTATTTGTCAATTACTTTTGATTTAACATCAACATTTAATGGCTCCATATTGCAATACAATATAATCACATAATAGCAACGCTCTCCCACATTTAAAGCTATTAATACTGCCCTTATTTCCGTTTTTGGTATAAGTTTGCAGAAGGATGGTTTTGACTAGAATGTACAGTTTTTTACCATCATATTGATAACTTTTAGTCATTCGGCAGAACTACAGTTCGAACCGCTGTAGTTAAAAAGACCAGCCTTACATCATCATTAACCCATTCTTAACTACTCATGAACACCTTATGCACGTCCAACTAGTGGGTTTACACTGAATAACAATAGAAGATTTTTCTGTCAACATCAACATGAACAGGAGTTCATGAGTAGTTAAGAATGAGTAAATAATGATGATGTGCCCCTCCAGGTAAAGCCATGACATAATTATACATCAGGAGCTCGTGAGTTCATGTTGGTTACATTTAGCTTAATTTTAAATGTTAATTAATACATTAATTAACAACATGTACTAACAAGTAATTAAGGTAACCATTATTCGCACATGAACTCATGTGACTTATGTTGTAGTTAAAGTTAGTTCATGATTAGTGCATACATTAACTCATCATTAATTCATAATAAAGTCATGTTTTGTTTACATATTACTACATCTTTATTCATGTACTGTTATTGTAAAGTGTTACCTATAATCATATATGTTATTAAACTATTAAAATAAATATATTTTATTCATAATCTGCAGAAGATAAAAAATATTATTGAATAGTTACTAGGGCTGTCAAAATTAGCGCGTTAACGCACGCCGATTAATTTAAAATATTTGAGTCGTTAAAAAATTTAACGCATTTAACGCAGGTGGCAGTTTTTTTATTCCCTGTTGTGGCTTTAACGGGGTTGTAGTCCATGGCGCCGGGCATTGTGGGTGTGTAGTTCGCAACGCATGCGGTTGAATGTGAGCGCGCGCTGTGTGTGTGTGTGTGTGTGCGGTGAAAGGGAGAAAGTTTGATCCGGTTTTATGTTAAGTTTACTCCTGTAATTCCACCCGGGAGCTGTTTTGGACTGTGAAGCTGAAATCACGAAAGGAAGTAAAAGAAGGGCATGCATCGAGTACTTTTGTCCGTCTCATCATTTGCATGAGCCTGTGAGTTAACGAGCTGTTACTCTGCCGCCGGGCATCGCGGAGAAAGTAACACGTGTGTTCAGGGCCGGCGCGTCCATAGAGGTTACCGGGCGATAATATGGATCATGTAAATGTACTCAGTTATGTGCCAGATGATGTCGCAAACTGTCAAAGACAGCCCATTCCTCTCTAAGTTGATTCCAAGCACCCTCAAATGTTTCATTAAGTTTGACGTGTTTCCCCCCTACACGAGAAGGGTGTTTCTGCACAACTGGAGTGGCTGCACTTTCAGGAC
>CAIGQQ010037491.1:20023-42472 GCA_903798035.1 Danio albolineatus | reverse complement strand
TAAGAAGATCAGAAGACCAGCTGTTCATCTGTTCTATTCAAATCATCCTGAGCTCTCTTCCTGACTGTATGTCTTTGCACCATCAGAGTAGACCGTTTACATCTCACATAAACTGTTCAAGGTTTTAACTTGGTGCATCTTGTAGTTTTATATTCATGTTTGGTATCATTTTAAATGTCTCTGTGTGATTGGTAAAGTGGTCTTAAGGTCATTATAATATTTCACTGGTATTTGTTGAATTTGGTTTTAACCTTGATGAAATCTCTGCCAGATGCTCCCCCTCCAGAGGTGATTAACACATCAATACACTAGGCAAGGGTAACTGTGACGCCCTGTTGGGTATTTAAAGTAAAGGTTTTGTACAGATCGGGGGATTCTTTAACCAGAAGACCCCGTTGCAACGTATACGTTTCTGGGCTCTGTCTCAGAGCTTATATGTCGCAATGTCTTTCTACATGGCCAGGTTTTAATCTTAAGCTCTGTTGTACAATCTGAATTGGCTTATCGTGTATAATTATGTGAATTGGAATGGAAAATCTTTGCCTGACAAATAAATGTACAATTCTTGTTTAAACTCTCATATTTCCTGACAATCACTGACTTAATATGATATAATCTAGTGGCTAAATCAAACTCTCTTTAGGTATGAGCAATCAAATTATAATAAATTGGAGTCAGATTAAATTCGGAGTTGGAAACGAATTAAAATACGTTAAATATTTCTCTTCACATGTGCTATAAGGCTTACATGCATTTAACTTCACCCATGCTGTTAGCTTCGTCGTTGGGCTAATACATGGATCCTTACACTATCACCGAGCACCCATAAAGACCCCGTCATCACAACACTCAGACGTCCGGGCTCGTTGACACGAAAGCGGACTCTGAGTGTCTCCCTGGCATTGTCAGCACTCTATTCGAATGGTTACCAGTACTTACCCAGTCTCTCTGTCTCTCCTTAGTTCCTCCTGTTCCCTGAGTCTCCAGTCCGTGGTCCTGTCGTCATCTGTTCATCGTCTGTCAAGTTATCTGGTGTGTGTCGTCCATCCTCCTCTCGTATCCTCTCCTCCTGAAGAAGTTAAAGTCTGTTCCTGATCCTTCCTCCACGAATCCTCCTGGTGTTTCCCATAAGTGTTATATGTTGTCAAAATAAACTCACCTATACGTTTCACTACCTCCAGTTCTCCGTCTGCTTCATAACAATTGCTAGATACTGTTAGTAAAAGCAGCTAAATAATGCATTTTAGATTAATATTAGATCAAATATGTTGTTGATTATCAAATACATTGTTTATTATGATGTTAATCTGTAACTATTTTTTAAAATGATCTTCTGCTTTTCATCACATTTTTTTCTTTTCTCCTCCTTTTTTCTGTGCCCGAAGAACAGATTTGTTTATTTTTCACAGTCCAATTTCTTAAATCAAGGAAGGGGCAAAAAATGAGCAAAAGGCTGTGTCTGCACAGTAAACAGACTCATGTTCTTGTGGTGACTGGCTGTCTTCCCAGGTTATCTGCTTGGAAGAACGAACTCAGAGGACTGCGAGAACACAAAACGCATATGAGAAATGTGATGCTGTGAGCTTCTTCTTGATCACATGATGTTCACACATTTTAATGTAAAATAATTTTAATGCTTAGAAAATTATGAATATTGTATGTTTATTCAGCATTGCACTCTCAAAGTACACGGCAGTACTCTGGGTTCAGCAGAGTCAGAATGAACCCTGAATATTCTTAAACTAATACCTTTTAAACAGTTTTAGTTTACTGCATTTAAATGTTAATGAATTTGTTTCTTGGCTGTTCCCACAGCTGTTCTCTGTATGTTAATGCAGTTGTATGAGATGGTTCTCTGTGCCCACGCCCATCCCTACGCTACAGTACGTTCCATCTGGTCATCTCAATCAATTCAGAGACAAAAAATTGTTGACTTGTCCTCTCTATCATAATTCAGCCCTTTTGGGAAATGTGCATCAACACACCATTAAGAGTGGAAGTTTAGTCAAGGCAGGCTAATTAATCTGTTTCTCGTAGGTCCAGAAAGAAGCATCACATCTACTATCTCACAAATTACACCTTCCTTCATGGGCAGGTGCCCAGTGGCAGCAAAGCCCTGGCTCAGGTTGTTCTTGGCTGGCCACTCAAAGAATATTATCTGTCTTGGGATCTCATGTACACATGCGCACATTACTCCATCCAATTAGGCAAATTTTCATAGTCTCTTCCTAAAATTTGGAACCATGAAATACAGTCAATTTTTTAGGTTTAGGAGAGGAGCACTTCAGAACCGTGACATCTACTGTTCTAATGTGTCAGTCTAAATATACTACAGCCAAAAGCCAAAGAAGCAAGAACATCAATCAATAGATAACCTACCAGCTGTGTGTGTGCGCGCTTGTGTGTTTCTTCTCATTCATTTTCTTAGCGTGGACATCTTTTATCCATATGTACAATAATTGCACAGCATTGTCCAATTGTCCATTTTGTGCAAATGTTTTTTCTTTCTTTTTCACTCATTGAGTCCATTTCAGTCTCATGACAATTCATAACTCTTTGATTTAGTGGCTTATTCATATGAAATTGTACATTCATACAAACAATTTAGTATGATTTGCTTATCCCTGTCACAGTCAGACTAAATTCTCCCCCAAATCAGACACCAAGATCAGCATCACCTGAATATTTATAACTCATCGACTTAAACTTCATCACCGTCATCATCCGCGGGACCGGAAAAAAAAAAAAAAAAACCCTCACACATGTCACTTGGTGTCTGGCCTAGTCACTAGACAGAAAGGACAAACCCTTCATTATACAGTCAGTGTTGATACTCTCAGATATAAAACTTTCTTTCCTTGACTACTGTGATCTCCAGTGTTTCCTCGTCTTTTTCCTAGTGCTGTGTCTTCCTGGTTCCTTGTGTGGTCATCATCCTTGTTTTTTGTCATTGGGTCCTGCATCCATTATCATCCTGAAATAGGCTATAACCTGGTTTCTGTCTTTTACTTAATTCTCCAGGATTGTCCTCATTACCTGCATACTAACCTGTCATCCTTTATACTGCCATCCTTCACAATAAACTATATTGTCTTTTACTTACCTGAGTTCTGTACCCTTCTGTGACAGAAGGTCATAACTTAATACCATTTCAGGATGAGCAGTACCGATCCATTTCAAGCATTGGTCGATTCACTCAAGGAGGTTTTGAGAAATCTACATCCACTGGCACCACCATCAATCACTTCCTTCATCAACCCCGTCTTCCACACCATCTGTCAGTGCCAGTACCATGGCCAGACCAGTGCCATACTCAACCATGGCGGAGGGGTGTAATGGATTTCTTCTGCAGTGTTCACTGGTATTTGAAATGCAACAGTTGTTATATCCCAATGATTCATCAAAAATTGCTTTCATCACTTTCAGGCGACATGCTGCAATGGCCGGAAACACTATTGATCCACAGGAGTGCAGTCACACAATCATATAAACTGTTTATAGACCATTTTTGAGAGATTTTCGGTCATACGACCATGGAAGCATCTGCTGGGGAGCACCTCTATCACCTAAAACAAGGTACAAGGTCTGTTCAAGAATACTCTCTGAAATTCCACACCCTAACAGCTGCTAGTTTATAAGACAAACGCACATTTATTCCATAACAAGAAGATTGATTTACTGGTTCTGGAGGGCTCCACCGCTGACATCATCCTGGGAAGGCCATGGTTGGTAAAACACAATCCAGTGTTCTCTTGGGCTTTAGGTGAAATACTAAAATGGGGAAATTAATGTTTTACTAATTGTTTTTCAGAAGAAGTCTAACCCAGTGGTTCTCAAACTTTTTTCACCAGGTACCACCTCGAAAAAAAATTCTCTCTCCAAGTACCACCATAATGACCAGTAATGAAATACAGTAGCATAGTAGGCCTAATTAAGCATCTACAGCACTGTACAGTTCAAAAATGAGGCAGATTGTTTAAAAATACATATTTACATATTAAAAATATGTATTATTGTCAGCCACTTTAAACATTATAAATAGTTTGAACATTAACTGTGCTTGCAGACAAAAAAAAATTACAGTTTAAATTAAAATGTGCTTTTAGAAGTTAGTTAAAAAAGGCACTGTTCTTAAAGTAAAAAAAGAAAACTGCGGCAGGAGCCTATTCATCTAAACCTAGAAATGTTGCTTGGACCAGATGAATAATGGCTGTTACATAAATATATATACACATTTTTAATACATTTATATATTGTATGTACAGATGACATATTTGTCTATCTTTGATATCTAAACATTAACTTGTATTTTGATATGATTTGGAATTACATATTTAAATTAGAAATTAGATCTGTTTACTGCTCCTCATTTACAGTAGGCCTGTGTGTGTCAGAAAAGCGAGTGATTAAATGCATATATACAGTGCTTGACTAATTCATACGTGCAGTATTTCCGTGATTTGGTGCGAATGAGATCACATGAGATTCGCGTTAACTGCACACTGACCACTGTTTCCAAGCAGACTCGGGTACAGTCCCTCTGTCTGTGTACGCAGAGAGTAACTTAAATTATATTCTACCTCTAAGCTTCAAGCATGGAAAAGTTACTTGAGTCTGTTCTGTGTCTCGCACGATTTGAATCACATCCAAATTAATTTGCTTAAATCTGAGGTAACAAACTAAACCGAAAGCCACGCTGCTTTACAAACAAATAACATTATATATCGAAAGCACGCATTATTTTACACAAACTACGAGCACTCATTTAAACACGTTCGTAATAATTATTTTACCAATGATGCAGCATGGGGAACTTCCTGAATTTTGCAGGACTAGTCTCAGAAAGGCTTCTCTGGCGCGTGTGTGTCTGCTCCGCATCTGATGACGCGATGCACTAAAGTAAACATTTTGGCACAACGGTGTAATCATACGCTTCAGGAAACAGCCAATGCTTTCTGATGTGCGTGTTATCGTACGCGTCAAAGGGTTAAAAAAAAGTGTTCATTTAAATATTTTATTATTCAGCGATTCTTCCGCGTACCACTAGAGGAAAGCCTGCGTACCACAAGTGGTACGCGTACCACAGTTTGAGAACCACTGGTCTAACCCATTATCCCTGTATAGTACTTCAGTTGAAAGCCCTGTAGATTAACCATCAGTAGAAATTCCTCCCTGCTACAAGGAATTCCAAGACTTTTTCTGCCCCAAGAGAGCTACCCAGATTGGTCTAGACAGTGCATCTCCCGAAGCCACCCCCAGCAAGATGCCACCCTGGCAAGCATGCAACAACTAAACCAGGATATGCTGATTAAAATATGTCTAGCTGCACTTTTTCTGTTATCCTGGCTTTCTTAATTGTACTTGTGTGCAATACCCCTCTGGTGTGATGAATAATACAATAAAATAAATAAAACAACCCACAACAGTGTGTGAATACTGGAAGTGTTAATCTCAATAAAATAATAAAAAGAACATAAGCACATGGGAAATGTGACACAGGGTCAGTAATATTTCAACTCAGTAAAACTTAAAAACTGCAGCAACTAGAGTATAGCAGCAGCAAAGTCAATGAATTTATTCCAGAGGCTGTACCGTTTGCATAAGTGCTCTCGAAATTTAGGTAAATATTCTACCTGAGACTGACAATCATAATGAACAATTAACTCTTTCAATGTTTCTCACCCACGACTGTTTTGTTTTACAAATTATGTCTGACATCCTCCACCAATATAGTTACTACAGACAGAAGGATCATTGGAAAAAATACACTAAATAGGAATACATACAAACAAAACAAAAACAAAAACAGGAAAGTAAAGGAATAAGTAAATAATAATAAATAAAAAAACCAGACAAAAAAACAATCACAATACAGTCAGATACTGGCAACTGTGTGTGTGTGTGTGTGTACATGGAAAAGTAACTAGGTGGAAGGTCAGAGTACATACATAAGGAAGAATATATACATATGTACATAGACAACATATATAACAGTCAATAAATTATGCAAATAACAGATAAATATATCAGATAAAGAGGAAAAAAAAAGTCAATCAGTGGTAAAGAGTAATAACAATGATAGTAATAATGACAGTAAAAAAAGGATATATATATATATATATAATTATTTTTTGTATGTAGGTGGTGTATTTCACAGCTACATTTCCTTACATGATGCTGCTTGTGTTGCTGATTCGTGGGTTGACTCTTCCTGGAGCTCTGCAGGGGGTTGTGTTTTACCTGTACCCTGAACCAGCTCGTCTTGCTGACCCACAGGTAACATCACCATCTGTTCTCTACCTCCAAAATACCAAAGGTTGTGTTAGACCAACAGTCTTAAACCCAGCACAGTTTAGCTCCAACCACCTCCAATTCACACCTGCTTAATAGTGTCTAGTAGTCTTGTAAACCTTGATTAGTTGGATCAGCTGTGTTTGATTATGGTTGAAGCAAAACAGTGTAGAGTTGCGGCCCTTCAGGAACCCAGTTTGAGACCTATGCTTTCGATTTTCTCATTGTCCATCATTTTGACTGGCAGGGTTGTAAGACATTCCGCTGTGGTGCTGGGCATTCGCTGCATAAAACATATGCTGGATAAGTTGGTGGTTTATTCCACTGTGGCGACCCTAGATTAATAAATGGACTAAGCCAAGAAGAGAATTAATAAATGAATAAACTTGAAGCCTTGAAACAAGTTGTTAATAAATTGTAAATTGTGTATTTGTTTAGGTTTGGATGGAGGCAGGAACTCAGGTCTTCTTCTCCTATAGTGTATGTAGTGGTATTCTTATTGCACTTGGCAGTTATAATCAATACAGCAACAACTGCTACAGGTTGGTACTTACCATGAAAAGAATCAATTGATTAAATAATGCAGAAATTATTATTACTTTTTATTATCAATAACATTATATATATATGTCCATCAGAGACTGCTTTTGGCTGTGCCTTCTAAACAGTGGCACGAGTTTTGTGGCTGGTTTTGCGGTGTTCTCAGTCTTGGGCTTCATAGCTCATGAACAGGGCATGTCCATTGAAGAAGTAGCAGAATCAGGTACTGCTTCCTTTCATAAAAACACAGGAGGTTTTATAACATATGAAGACAATCCTAACGACTAAGAATGTGAAATGTTCAAAATCAGATCTCCCTCTGTCTCTCTCAGGTCCAGGTCTAGCATTCATAGCTTATCCACAGGCAATAGCTATGATGCCTTTCCCTCAGTTGTGGGCTGTTTGTTTCTTCATCATGATTATTTTGCTAGGCCTAGATTCACAGGTGAGCTAAAACTAACACATATGGAGGTTAAAAAAAAAACAAAAAAAACTTTATGTTAATTTAAAGAACACCTATGAATAAAATCATCTTTTTTATGCTGTTTGGACAGAAGTGTGTGTAGGTATAGTGTGTCCACAGTCATATCGGGGTGATAGAAACACAATAAGTCTCTTTTTTTTTTTTTTTTTGATCCAAATTCTTATTTAGATGCTTCTTTAATGATCCCGGTTTGTGGACGTTAAATCGGATTTATTTTGTACATTAACATAAATGAACCAACAACACAAAAGTTTTTTAGTTTTAATCTGTATAAAACAAACGCAGTCCGTCCTGTCAAACGCACATCACATGACAGCAGCTACTCAAAAGCCCAAAAACTTGTAAATTTCTGGAGGCAATTCTTCAAGACCAGTGCACCTTGACAAAGCATTATCGTGGAAGAAATCAATGAGCATTCTATATGATATGTGCATTAAGCAACCAATGAATTGTTATTAGTTAAATGAGTCATGATTTATTAATTCCCCTAATAACATATCATATTAACTAAGGATGTAAATTCCTGTTAATCACCACTATAGTCAAAGGTATGTACTTCAACTTCCAGTTGTCTGCTTGAGTCAATTATTAGATAAAGATTTGAAAGCATCATTATTTTGGCTACTATTAGCTAATTGGTTATAAACTGTAAGTCGTTAGTTAGTCCTGTCTGAGCCTCAAAAGTCATAACATGATTATATCATAGAAAAGCCTTAGCTAATCAACCTACTGTGGTAACTGACACATTTATTTATACTATTATACTATATGTTATTGGGGAATTAATACCTTACAACACATTAACAATTATATAGATTATACTATTTTACGACACATTAACAATGATATATTATTAACAAATATAGATTGCTAAATTATTCATATATGTTTTAGCTCTTCATGAGTTATACATTTGTCTTGAATGAGGATTTAACTTTTATGCAAATGTTTGAGTTCCACTTTAAAAATACTCTTATACCTCAGCTGCAGAATAAAATAAACCTAGAAATCTGTCTCTCAAACTCCTATCACAAAATGTGTCAGTCTTAACACTATATTCTAAATAATTACAGCATAAAGTTAACAGATTGGCAAATTATGGTAACTTTTTATAGCATGTGATAGTTGACCTTTCGATCATGAGTTTTAACATTATGAATTAATTTTCTGTTTTATTCTACAAAGTTTGTCGGAATAGAGTGTGTAATTACATGAGTGATGAACTTGTTCCCCGGGGTGCTGCGCAAAGCTGGTCGTCGAGAACTTTTTGTCCTGCTCCTCTGTCTCACCTGTTTCTTTGGACAACTCATCATGGTTACACAGGTCAGAACAGTGTGTTTTTGAGTGTTCTGGTTTTGATGGTTGACAAAAGTTTGTATAATAACACGGGTATGACCCAGGTATTACAACATGGAGATTGTTTGTGAGGACATGCCTTGTGTCCTCATAATTTATAATCACAATGTTTTCACATTGAAATTGTGCCACAAATTTCCTGTGAGAGTTGGGTTTAGAGGTAGGGCCATATAATAAGCAGTTTTAACTATATAAAATACATTACATCTATGGAGAGTCCTCATAAACCACCAATACTGACACAAACCTGTAAACCCTTAGTCAATGAGGCTATGAGATAAGTAAGTATTAATAGAGTGCTTGATAATTAAGTAAATTGTAACACAGGTTATTGAGGGTGAGGCAAGGAGAGGAAAGTTGATTACCATAGGCTAACCATGTCCACATGAACAAACATGATCTTTTCTTTAGAAAAAGGTCAGCAGATATTGTCTTGAGGAATCCAGAAACATTTCTTTACAGCTATACCTCTCTCAGTCATTGCCAGTATTCTAGAAACAGCATATATGCTGGGACTGTGTTGAGTTCACCATTAGTGCACCAATTATCTGCTCTGGATACAGACCAGATCCAAAATTATGTGAACCTCAGGATAAGGACAGATAGACTAACATGAGTGTAGATGCAGTTTAAATTGCAGTGTCTTTTTGGTAAGTGTTCTAGGATCTGGTAGCCCTTATTAATGCTCAAGCAGTCATGCCAGTCTTCAAGAACCCTGTTACCAAAAAACGCATTTTACAAAGCATCTTTAAAACAACTCAGCTCAGAAATGTGACTTGTCTAGAACACCAGTGTATCTTCTTATATCAGCATAATATTCCTCCATATTTAATACAATTGCATTGTGATCTGCAGGGTGGGATGTATGTATTCCAGCTGTTTGATAACTACGCCTGTAATGGAGCCTGTCTTCTGTTCCTCTCTGTGTTTGAGTCTCTGGCCATCGGTTGGATCTTCGGTGAGAGTCAAACAAGCGGCAAACAATTATTTTCAGAGTCCATAACTAGAAGAATACAAAAATCACAGTAAACAGAATAATACAGTGTTAAGAGACTACAGTGACTATTTTTGCTTAATTTTTTTCCTGACACAGGGGCTGAGAAAATGTTTGAGATAATTGAGGAGATGACAAAGTCACAACCCAACTATTGGTTCATGCTATGCTGGAAATACTTGACTCCTCTTGTGTCCCTGGTTTGTATCCATAGCTGGATTTCACAGATGTTAATGCTTGATCACAAAATCAACCATAACATTCATGTAGTCATTTAAATAGTAAAGAATGTTACTAAAAACTACAATATCATGGGGATCTATGAACCCTAGCATAGAAAAAAAAACACTAGCATTAATGTTACCATTATTATGATGGACTCATTCAGTTGTGAACTTCAGTTTACACAATTCTTTGAAAAAAAACATCCTTGTTTCCAACTCCTTATTTTTTTCGCCATCCTCTCTTGTGTATATGAACCATATCACACACCTTATTCTTGCACAGTGAAAATTCCCCCGCAGTTTTGCCACTACATTTGAACGTAGGTATATCACATGACAACAGGGTAAAGCACAGCCAATCACAATGTTCATTTGTGTTTGGGGACGGTGGGACGTAAAACATAAACGCGTGTCTTAACTATACACTACAAAAAGATCTAACGCTTTCTGCATGGCTTAGTGTGCATCACGGTGGTACAGTGGGTAGCACAATCACCTCACAGCAAGAAGGTCACTGGTTCGAGCCTAGGCTGGGTCAGTTGAAATTTCTATGTGGAGTTCGCATGTTCTCCCCGTGTTCGTGTGGATTTCCTCCAGGTGCTCCGCTTTCCCACCACAAGTCCAAAGACATGTGCTATATGTGAGTTGGTTATGCTAAATTGGCCATAGCGTATGTGTGTGAAGGAGTGTGTATGGTGTTTCCCAGTGTTGGGTTGCAGAATAAGTTGGTGGTTCATGCCAATGTGGTGACCCCTGATTAAAGGGACTAAGCTGAAAAGAAAATTAGTCAATGAACATTTAAGTTTAATGTTGACAGTGACAGCTTTTTCTAAAATTAATTACATTAACGTAGTGGACATTTCAATAGTAAGTGGATATCAGTGGGAACACGTCACCTCCATCTATGCTGATTCTACACCCCTGACCAATAATAAAAAAAAAATAAAAAACATGGATAACACTTTATCCAAACTATGCGGTAAATGCGTTTTAATTTATTTAAGTAAAATGTCTACTAAATGCTTAATTATAAATGTAGAAACTGTATTTGTAACACTTTTTCCTCTGTTTATTTCCAGATGTCTTTTGTTTATTCTATGGTGAAGTACACACCTTTAACTTTTAATCGCTGGTATGTGTACCCAGACTGGGCATATGCACTAGGCTGGTTACTGGCTCTGTCCTCCATTCTGCTGGTGCCTGGATGGGCACTGGGCCGAATGTGGGCTGGTAAAGGAAGCCTGAAACAGGTGAAACTGAACATGTTTCATTCACTGAACATTTATCCATCCATTAGGTTTACATATTTGAGAAAATCTAAAGTCTACCCAATAAAGAATAATAATAATAATAATTTTATTATTTAATTTTTTACTAAAGGTAAATGAGCCTGAAATTCAAATGTTTTCACTTCTCTGTATTTTTTGACAGCGTTGGGACCACTTGTGTAGTCCTGAGACAAATCTCACACTCTCCTTTAAACAAACACAGGGAAAAACTGCAGAGATGGAAGACTTGGTCAAGACCAGCACAATATAAAGTATTATATGGGGGTACAAAAGGTTTCTGAAATATAACGAATGTTGTGTTAGTGTGTATATATACAGTTGAAATCAGAATTATAAACCCCCCTGAATTATTAGCCCCCTTGTTTATTTTTTTTCCCCAGTTTCTGTTTAATGGAGAGAAGATTTTTTCAACACATTTCTAAACATAATAGTTTTAAAAACTCACCTTTAATAACTGATTTATTTTATCTTTGCCATGATGACAGTAAATATTTTACTAAATATTTTTCAGCTTAAAGTGACATTTAAAGGCTTAACTAGGTTAACTAGGCAGGTTAGGGTAATTAGGCAAGATATTGTATAACGATGGTTTGTTCTGTCGACTATTGAAAAAGATACATAGCTTAAAGGTTCTAATAATTTTGACCTTAACATGTTTTTATTCAAGCCAAAATAAAATAAAAAGACTTTCTCCAGAAGAAAAAAAATATTATCAGACATACTGTGAACATTTTCTTGCTCTGTTAAATATCATTTGGGAAATATTTAAAAAAGGGAAAAAAAATATATAAAGGCAGTTTAATAATTCTGATTTCATCTGATTTTTTGATATATATATATATATATATATATATATATATATATATATTGGGGAATACCTAAATGTTTCAAATAGCTATTAAGTAAATGTGACATGTGCGTAATATATAAGAGGATCCAAGTGCAAGTAAACAGTTCTTTATTGACGAAGTCAATAATGGCCCGTTTCCACTGAGTGGTACGGTACGGTACGGTACGGTTCGGTACGCTTTTAAGGCCGTTTCCACTGTCTAAAAGCGTACCGAACTGAACCGTACCGTACCCCTTTTTGGTCACCCTTTCGAAAGGGTACCAAACCCAGAAAGGGTCCCGTAAGGTGGAGCTAGACGCGCAGCTGAACGCCATTGGCTTACAGAGATACGTCATTTGCTCACGCAACAAGCAGAATGAAAACAAAGGACCCGCCATGTTTAATACACAGCCGAGAGGCAATGCTCCGAAATAATATCAGCATATAATAACAAGCCATGGTCGACCCGAGCTTAAACAAACCTTGTCGTCTTCTTGAACGGCCACAAAGCCGAGAGAAGAGCAGATTCTTATGGGTTACGAGCCCATAAGCGCAAGCGCGAGGTTTCGCTTCTCTCTTGTGCCCGCGTGCGCGTCAATGTTTGAAATAACAAAGATCTTAACCTGGACTATTATAAACTCGGAATGACGGAGTTACTCTCTAACGAGAGAATAATGACGGAGAGGCTACATGTACTGGTGAAGATAAAAGACACAGATGAGAGGTTTGCACAGACGGGGTCTATTTCGTATTGTTTTTGAACCTAAATAAGGCATACATGTCTGCTGTGTGTAGTTTTTCTGTAATTTGGTAACATCGGAGACTGTGTGGGGCTATATGTGTTCATATATGCTGCATTTATTTATTTATTTGATATAATCGCGGACCGTAGGCTATTTCGCATCATTGATCATGTTCAGTCAGTAATGAACATTTATACACCAGTGTTTATGTGTATAATAAAGCATCTGTTTTGTAAGAAGTGTTTCCCGTATGATTTGTGAACGACCCATAAAGCTTTACTGTAGACATTTCCTCGAGCGAAAATGACGTCGACAAACTTTCTGTCATACACCAAGCCCACCAAAAGAGTACCCTTTTGCAGTGGAAACGCAAGCCTGATAAAGGTGACCCGTACCGACCCGTACCGTACCGTACTGTACCACTCAGTGAAAACGGGCCATAATTCTCCAACACGCTCAGTAAACACAAAGATCGCGCTCAGGGACTCACAAATAACTCCCGTCTCACGGGACAGGTAGACGCAGGTGGGAGTAGACAAACCGATCACGGTCACAGATGTACTCCTCACCAGACCAGAGCAGAGACAGAGAACAATGCACAAACAACAACAAACTGACACGAGACAAGAGACACGCTGTCCAGATATAGTCGCGATAACTAGTTGCAGCTGTCAGACTAATCAGGACAGCAGAGCTCTACATAGCACGTGACATCACACTGACGTAACAGACACACGAGGAACACCAAAACAAAACAAAACCATGTCCAAAAAAAAAACAAAAAAAAAAAAAAAAAAAACGTGACCACGCAGACACTCAGAAGTGCGCACACACCTACAACCGTGACAGTAAATGTCATGGCATGGGCAATTTTTCATCAAAATTCAGCATAATGTATAGTTTCTAATTGTTAAATATTTACATACAAATGGCTAACACCTAGGCGGTTCATTCCGCTGTGGCGACCCCTGATGAATAAAGGGACTAGGCCAAAGAAAAATGAACTAATGGCTTACAACTAATGGTTTGAAGGATGATGACAGTATAATCAAGTAAATTTAACCTTAAAATACAATTAATTAATGTTTTGGGGCTGCACTTTTAAATGATTTTTGTTCTAAATATGCCTGTCAAGAATGTTTTTGCATATAACTCTTGTTAAACTGAGTGACACAGTGGGTGCCTTTTGGGTGTTTTGTTTTCATGTTTTATGATGATTTTTATACTGTACAGATTGTAAATTGTGTTTAAATGCAGCTTAAAATTTCAAACATCAAAAGTTGAAAGCTCAGAAAGGTACCAATGTCCGATTCAAATGAAAATGTTGTGAAAATTTGTTGTGAAATATATGAAGACTAATAAAAACCACTGTAATATTATGACATGATTCTGTCAGGAATAATAAAAATATAACACCTTAAAATGTGAGTTTACAACATTATGGTAACACATTACCTTGATATAGTAGTCCACTTTAAACATTTTGGTGACTATATATAGACGACTAGTTGTTTTGCAAGGAAGTTTAAAGACTTGGATGAATAAATATGTCAATTATTTTAAAAGTTGTTGTGCAGCAGTGATATTTCCAATCAAATCGACCATTTCCTAATGCTGCTAATAATATTGCCCTTAGAATGTTTAAGTTTTGTTTTTAAGACACTTTTTTTTTTCAAAAACACTTTCATTGTCTTATAATTTGCATTTATTCTTAGCTAATTATCCCAGTGACTCCCATATGATTCGTTCAGTAATTCATTTTTTTCCAAACCCCTCCTTAGCGTGATGCTAATCTGCGCTGATTGGTCCGATAACCTAGTCCATTACGATTGGTCTACTGCATTCAGTGTGAGACAGAGAGAAATGCCCACCATGGCTCATCAACAATTTTGAAGTAGTCAGAGTGCAGAGTGTATGTGTGAGCCCAATGCAGGAATGCATTAAAGAAATGCAGTTTAACACCAGAATATTGCTCTTTTCTTAACCATGACACACATTCAGTGTTATTCCAAAGTGGTAAAAGCTTAACTATTTTGAAACTTGACCGCCACATGTGAGTAGGAACAGCTAAAGGTGGCCATAGCAATGACAAACGGCAGTGGATCACGAGCTCACAAAGGGGTTTAAATCCATATATAGACTCGTTATCACGCCGATTCATTCGAACCACTATGATTTGACTGTTTTATAGATGAGTTTTAAACACAGTGCATTATCAGATTTAAGCCTTAGCTGGATATATCACTTTACTTAAAGCTGTGTTACACACTGCCTGGAAGGTCATTTTCAAAAACACATAGCAGGGGCTCTTTAAAGAAGTTAATAGGAAAGAAAGAAGCAGGTAAAATATGAGACATGCTGTGATAAAATTCCCTTGCTCTGTTAAAGTCGGCATGAAAAGAAAAATGTAGGGCTGTGTGTGATTTCATTCTCGATTGGATAAATAGAAGATGGACATTGTTATCAAAATAGATTGACAAAGGGACAAAAGCAAGACATGCACTGATAGACCCATTTTTTAGCTTTAAACATGAAAAAGAACTGAAATATAAGAATAAACATGTTCACCCATGATATTTCAATCAGTGAACAAGCCATTGAGATTTAATCAATCCAGGGGAAGTTTATATCTTTAACCAAAGCTAAATTCGTTAAAGCTAAATCCAACAGTTTAATGTTTCATTGGGTCTGTGTATTTTGACAAACAATGAATGCACCAGAGCTAGAAGAGCATTGCCTTTGCTCGTGGCTCACTGAATTGATGTGGCAGGAATTTGATTTTGCAAACAGCTTTAGTTAAATTTTTTTTTTTTCACACTGTTTGCCTGTTAAATTTAAAATGGGAGGGGGAGTCGGTGTAGGAATTTGAGGAACAGTAGGAGAGCAAAACCACAGTGAAACCAACAAGGCAAAGATATGAGAAATTATAGTTTGTTTTTTAGTGAATATAGTGTTGCTGTTCTAGATGTTCTCTGTTATGATACACAAGAGAAGACCCAAATGCGAGAGTAAAATGAAAGGATTTTAATGTTAGAATGCAATCCAACAGCTCAACAGTTCAGAGTTTGTGAATGAGGCGATGGATAAAGCCAGTGATACTTCTCAGGAGACGATGCAATAAGCCAGTGACACTTCTGGAGAAGATGTAATAAGCCAGAGACAGTTCTCAAGGAGACAATGCAGTTAACAACTGCTGGAATGTTTAGACAGCAGAGCGAGCAGTAACAGTCACAGATGAAGCTCATAGATGAATCACAAGGAGAACAGTTCAGGAATCAGACAACAGCCACAGAGAACTTTCCACAAGGATTGCGGGTTACATCGACTCACCACCAGCATGTACACGAACGGAGCCTGGATACACAGAACACAAGTTGGAACAACGAACCAACAAAGACATGACAAAGACACTGGGTATAAGTAGCCGAGATAACAAGCCCCAGCTGCTGATGCTAACGAGCCAGCTGAGCGACTCCCTCCATAGGCTCGTTTGAGATGGCCAAATTCTGCGCAGAACGCATCACCGGTGACCACCGCGAGATGCATGCCGGTTAGAAACCAGTCCGACTTGCGAGCGCCTTGCTCTGATGTCACGCTGACGTGCGCCAAAAAACTCGCGCGACCGCGAGGCGGATGTCTCGGATTGAGCAGTCGGCTGCAGTTGCTCTCCAACAAGTGCGCTCACCAAAAGCATTATGGGAAACGACTGACTGACGACACAGCTCAATGCTTATTGGATGAGACTGAAATTACGCGTCTCTGTCTTCTGTTTTTACTAAGGTTTATACCCGGCTGTATACCTTAGGCTATTGTATTTTCGTTGATAATTAAATAAGACATGAAGACCACTACATATGTTTATTTATTTAGATTTACACGCAAACAAAAACAAAACACACCTTTGTAAAAACAAAACGTGATCTATCTAATATAACTAAATGTTACAAATAAATCATTAGGATGTGCATGTGCTGTATTTTATTTCTATCTTAGTTTAAAGTCCTGTTTGTTGTCATTTTCACTTTTTGTATGTTTGTGTGAATTTTGTATTGTCATTTTTTATGCAATATTATTCCATGAAAGTCAGTCCAATACACACATATGCAGACATACAAGTAATCAGACTGTTCTGCCATTATGCCTCATCTTTGTGTGGTTTCATAAGAGAAGTGTAGGGGCGCCGCTAAGGGGGGGAAAGTTAGGACGATTCTAAGGGCCCGTGCACTCTAGGGGGCCCACAGAGATCTGCTTTATAATTAATAACAGTACTATAATGTAATTATTAATGTATCTCTAAATTACAAGTAAAACAATTTATTAGAAATAACTAAAAATATAGTTATATCTGCCCCTCGTGTCTGTCACATTGGTCACTGTCAAATTGCACCCCCCCTTTCACTGCATGGTTCAGTCCGTCAGTAGCGGGAAGAGAGATGCTTGAGTGCGATCGTCTGGTAAACAGCGCCTCCCGATGGTGAATGCGGTTATACTCATGCTGGTATTGTTTTGTATTTTGGTCATTTATTTCATTAGCTGCATCCCAAATGACACACTATACACTAAATCAATAAGACACAAAATTATATTACAATGAGACCCATAAATAAGAAATGTTCTTTTGTTTAAACTTACCATTACTTATTTATAATACATATTTATAATAACAGAGTGCAAATTTCCAGCACACTGCAAACCAAATAAACACAACATAAATAAACTTGAAACAGTCTGTTGATTAACCTGACAGTAATTTAAATTTCAAGTGCCAAACGCCTGGCCTTCTTGCTTGCAAAATCCTCAACCAAAGTGTATTGCACATTGTATGAGACACTACTGCAGTACAGTTATTTAAATAGTGACACATTGGTGTTTTGTGTGTTTAGAAATGTAAACATTTCAGTGAATATTTGATTACTGCTTATTTTTTGTACTGCATTTACATTTGAACAATAAATCATCTGCTAGCTACAGTCATGGCCGTTCTCTTACTAAATACTAAAGTAGGAGACAAAATCAATAACAAAATGCATAGGTCAGTATAACTACATTGCAGACAAAGAGTTTGGATAGCTAGCTTGGTAGTAGGGGGCCCATCCTCATATTTTTTCATGGGGCCCAAAACTGCTAGCGGCGCCCCTGGGTGTAGTAAACAAAACACACACATGTATGTGAAGTCAAAAGTTATGTTTAATAGCTAGACTAAGAACATTTTCACAGTATTTCATACAGCCTCATAGTTTTTAATCTGGACAAAGTTTTGGGCTGTTTATTTTAGTCTGGCTGGAGTAAAAGCAGTTTATATAGGCCCAATAAGCATGTCAATATAATTAGCCCCTTAAGAATTTCTTTATGTCTGCAGAACAAACCCCTGTTGTCCAATAGCTTTCCTCTTTTTCCTTTAACATAATTAATCTATAGTTAACACTTTAAATCGCACTTTAGGCTGAATAGTATTTTGCAAAAACTAGTAAAATATTGTGTAAAATATATAATATAATATTGTCATCATGGCAAAGACTAGACAAATGAGTTAGTAGAAACTGTTGAAAACTAATTCTGTTATACAGCATTTTTACATATTTGATGCAATACATTTTTTCTTTAAACTTCACAAGGGGGTAATAATTTTGTCTTCAGTAGTATTTCCCTTTATACCTTCTAATGCCCTCTGATATTACTATAGAAATGGACCACTTGCCTAATAAAATGCCAAATTCTAGGGACATTTCTAGCAAAACAAACAAACAAACAAACAAACAAACAAACATTTGTCATGACCTGTCACTCAAAAGCATCTTGCTAGTTACTTCATTTATAATGTAGCCATTGAAAGCTTTCATTTTTGAAAGCTTTCTAGCTGTTTATTTGTTCATTCTTTTAATGTTTACCATTGTTGAACATACCGATGTATATTTTAAATACTGTACACCCTTTTAAGTAACGAGCTGTTCATCTTCTGTTATTCTGGCCATCTTTAAGATATTTCAATTGCATCCACTCCCACATTAAAAAATACTATAGTAACTTATAGGAATACTATAGTGTTTTTGAACCATAAGCATATTAAATAACCTTTTGAAATTCTATATGGTATCACAGCAACTATAAACATAACCAAATACTGAAAACAACATGTTCAAAAACACCATAATATTTACTATAAATTACTATAGTATTTTTTCTTGAGGTTCGTCCGCGATAAAAAACGCGAACGCGATCTCCGCCACTGGTGACGTTTCCAGGCGGCAAAACAGCGAGATTCGGGAAGTGTCCGGCTTCTGATGTATTTTTTGAGCCCTCCTCTTACTGCAGCCGCCTGCTCTCGTCTACATTGCAGTCAAGGCGAGGCGCAACTCAAACAAGCCTCATGAGATCGCCCAGCTGATGAGGTAAGCACCAGACAGCCAGGCCACTAAACCCAAACAGACACACTCGCACTATCAGGTAGACACACCCACAAGCATACGCACACAGACACACAGAAAGGAACATACAGATCCGTGAACCGTGACAGTTCTCCTGTCGGGAAGAAATCACGTCAAAGCCGGTGGAGTTTCATAACACATATAATCGTGATTGTGAAATCACCATGGACCAATGGTGTCCAAAGGTGTTTAGGAGCCAAACTAAACTCCCCCAAAAGTTGTTTCGAAATATGAAAATGAACTCAAAAAGAATGGTGTTTCTAAGAGATATAGCTTGAAATTATGTCATTTCAGTTTGTGATTTTATTCGAATTATAACAGGGCCTTTAATTCACTTTCTGCCATTCACTCTGTAAGGTCATACTTGTCAGTTGTCTCTTCTGTCATAAGTTGTCAGCAAAGGATACATATGTGGCAACTTTACCTGTCATCGGTAAACCTATATACTACAAAATGTCTTTTTTCACAAAACGCGATATCCGCCACACCAGTTTCTTTGCAAAATGCGATATAACAGTTATATAACTGTTATATATACAACAGCAATATGCACGAACTCAGCATCCCCTGGGAGGAGAGTCACCGCCGGCGAAGTGCTCAGAGTTTGCTCATTGATTTAACGATAATATCAAAACAAAAAAACACGATATATGCGAAGGTACACAATATAAAATAATATAACTTTTTTTTTTGCTGGGACACCAATGGCTTTAAGCAGGATTCACTGTGGCATTTGAAGAAATCTTTTGGATCATCAGTGGGAAAATTAACAATAATTTTATCAATAGATCGTAAATATTCATAATATTCAAAAACATAATGCCATAATAAACATAACATGACTATGGCATTTGCCAGTAATCCAGGCCAGTCCCTGAATGAAAAGGTCAGATAACAACATACCGGCTGAGCTGTCAGAGCAAACAAACTGCAGGATGTTTATCGTTTCAACCATTCTTAAACAGCTTCGGACTAATTGTGATTAGTTATAATAGAGATAAGTAAGATTAAGTTAGTTAAATAAACGACTTGTAGCTTGTTACAGAAAGAGTGGAGGCTCCTTCCACACCGCTGCTGAAAACCTGTATGATCAGAGCGGGCGGAGCCGCGATGGCGCAGTTTCTGTTGCACCGAGCCCGCGAATACAAGCTTGCCTCGTCCCGTCATATTTAATAACTTATTCCACTGTTATAATAATAATAAGTTCATTCATTCATTCATTTTATTTTCGGCTTAGTCCCTTTATTAATCCGGGGTCGCCACAGCAGAATCAACCGCCAACTTATCCAGCATGCCCTTCCAGCCGCAACCCATCCCTGGGAAACATCCACACACACACATTCACACTCATACACTATACGACAATTTAGCCAACCCAACTCACCTATACCACATGTCTTTGGACTTGTGGGGGAAACCGGAGCACCCGGAGGAAACCCACGCAACCACGGGGGGAACATGCAAACTCCACACAGAAATGCCAACTGACCCAGCCGGGGCTCGAACCAGCGACCTTCTTGCTGTGAGGCGAACGTGCTAACCACTACACCACTGTGGCGCCATAATAATAAGTTATTATTCCTGTAGTTCTGCCCACTGGTCCAACGACGGTAGCCAATGGCACGGCAGAAGGATTCTTACGTGCTACTGTCTTTCCTTTGCGATAGAGATTATATAATATTAGGTGTATTTATTACATTTCTATTTCATATCTGACTCCACTTTGAGTATGAAATGGTTTAGAATAAATATGTTTATCCTCGTTTTATCTAACTCCATTTTTAAATTTTAATACTACTTTATTACTTTAGTAATTTTGAGACATTTTGGTATATATTTGAATAATCTTATAACTCTTACCGAAATTTTCCCATGTACAACGTAATTAATTCTCAAACAATAATCAGGGGTTAGACTAATAACTTATAGCTACAGTTTTCCATGATTGAAATAATCACGTACAACTTAATTATGATTGAAATATGAATCAGCGGTTAGTTCGCTAGTACCAGTTTAAAGAACCTTATAGTCATTCTTTAATGAAATTAATCTAGCTCCATTATACTTTTTACTCTTAATTACTCATTTGTTGTGAATCTATGCTACCTTATGCCAGCAGTAATGCATCATAGATTCACTAGCCTGATTAATAATTAGCGGTTAGTGATTAATACTATTTAATAGACAGACAGATGATGTCATTATCTAAATAGTAATTATTTGATTCCTGCAATCATCTACGTACACTTAGTTTAAAATCAAACGATAATCAGGGGTTAAATCAGTAGCCTATAGCCCTAATTTTCCATGATTAAAATACTCACGTTCAACTTAATTATGATTGAAATATTTAACCAGAGGTAAAAATCAGTACCATCCAAGATTTAATAGTCCGTTAGTACCTTTAAATAAAACTTTGTAGTTATCCTTTAATGAAATTATTCTAACTCTATTACATTTCATCTTAGTGAAATTACTCTGACTCACCATTGTGATTTGCAACGAATAACATAATTAAAGTCAGACGATAAATTGGAATTTCTAGGATCTCCATCTAACATGTGTTATGTTTAGTCTATCATGAGGTCTAGCACATTCTTAACTTATCTGAGTAAATAATTTCAGAGTAACAAGAATACGTTCAAATAAAACAATTTATTTTCTACCAGGTTAAGAAACAATCGAATGAAATCCAATCAACATAATAAATCAATAATCAAGTTATATATTTACATCAAGACACATATAGATGAGATTCAAATATATTTACCTGGAGAAGTGATGCTACACACCGCGATCGTGTGGGATATCTGCTTACAGATTCCTTAAATCTTGGTCACTACCCCTTAAGTATGCAGATAATTCTATGAATTTACCATATGTTTACCATTTGATTTCAGCAGGGGGTTCGCGCTTCTCTTTCTGTGACTGTATGCAAATAGCTTGGTGTCGGCAGAAAGGTTATTTGCATTCAAGAGATATTTGGTGTGAGTGACCAGGTATTGTCTTTACTCAGTTCTATAGGAAGGGGTGAGAAACCTTTTCATCAGACGCACAGAGACCCTTTAAATGAAACACAGAACCCGAACCTTAACATTTGAATATGCATTGTTTAAGACAGAGACCATTGTAATGTTCAGGAAGGACAAGGTGAGAGGATTTGTGAGTGTTAAATATACAGGATTTTAATCCACACTATAAACAGGAATAATTAGATTTTGTAAAGTTAATATATATATATATATATATATATATATATATATATATATATATA